>CAEGAE010046731.1:0-112936 GCA_903067095.1 Girardinus metallicus
TATATATATATATATATATATATATATATTTGCATGCAACGTCCCATGCATCAGCACCTTTCAACACCTTATCAGCTTTGTTTGTCTGCAGGTATCAGACTTGAAAACTGGACATTTCTACCAGTTCCGGGTCTTTGCTGCCAATGCGGCTGGCGTTGGGAAACCGTCTGACGCCAGTGAAGCGTTTCTGTGCGAGAAGTGGACAATGCCAGAACCAGGTGAAAGCTAAACTCTCATCAAATCCATGCAAATGCATCTGTGCTTATATGAATGCTTAACAGTTGCATCCAACAATTACAAACCTTACAGGTGTTATTTGAAGATGATTAAAAAAAGAATGAATTCCAGATATAAAAACAATTGCTTGCAGTGAATTAAGAAATAAATCTTATGTTTGCAGTGTTACCTAATTATTTTATGTCTCTATACTGGTTAGTTGTGGCCAAAATATTTTAGCCTGACACAAATCTTGTTTTTGTTTATTACAAACTTCCCTGCCTCAGTTTTTATGGCTTCAGTTTGAATCAAGTCAAGGTTGCTACTGAATGACTAAATGAATCAATGCAAAGTTCATGAAAGTCAATGACAATTTACTTGATCACTAAAACCTAATTTGCTCTGTGTTTTAGCCCAGCCAAAAATTACCTGCTTTTAGTGATTTTCTCATTAGCTCTGGGGAAAGATTATTGAAGACAGAGTAGCTGATGGACATCACTGACAGCATGATTGAATTAGAAGAGCAGAGTGGTTGCTTTAAAAATGTAAATCCTTCTTCTGTTCTCAACACAAACGGCAAGGGTATTGTACCCATTTATTGAACATTCAAGGACCTCAAGCAGATAAGTTTACTCTGGTGAAGAAAGATCCAGATTGATCAAGAATGTCCAGAATGTCTCCTAAAGATGATTCAACTAAGCGGTCTGGTCACCACCAGTGTAGAGTTTCCTGGAGACTGACAGCTGGGATGTTTGAGTTTTTCTGCTGCTCTTTTTCTGAATGAAAAAGAGCAGCAAAGAAGCCACTTCTCTGGAAGATGAAGAGCAAAGAGACAGAAACTCTGCAGGAAATGCCAAGGTTATACTGCAAAACAATAGGTTACAGTTACTTTCTCTTTCTAAGTCCCTGTTTGGAGTAAAAGTTAGAAGAAAAGTTGAACACTGCCATGAATCTGCCTGTATTCATGTTATTCTTTGCAAAAGACATATTATCAAACCAGCCGAAATGTGATTAGAGAAGCCATGACTGGTAACAATTTGTGTTTGCTATAGCAATGCTTTTGGTAAGTAAACGAAACACCCTGCCCAATGTTGCTTATGAAAGGCTTCAGTTATGTCATTACCCTTAAGGCTGCTGTTATTGTTCTGTTTCTATCAGACTGAATCGCACATAAATAACTGTAATGAAATCCTTAAGGTTAAATTCAGACAATAATTTCCAGAACTTTGAGTAAAATAGAGAGACTGGTAATTATTTACAGGAGTGTGATCTCCTCCTTAGGGATCTGATTCTATGACCCTTGACTTTACCCAATGATACAAAAATGATTTGGTGCTATTTTTTTTCAAAATATAGCACAATGTCACAATAAAACAGGGATAAGCAAGTGGCTCAGGATTAAAACACTTACATTTGAAGTCTATATCCTAGAATCTGATTCAATTCAGAACATCTAATTGTGTCATTATTTAAGAACGGATTACTACTAATCATAATTTGGCTCAAATGCTGATGTCCTGCATGGTGACCTGTAAATATCGACACTTTGCATAAACCTGTTGTGTTTCTCAATAAAAATCTTTGGAAGATAGTAAATGTTTATTACCAAACATCAGTATAACACAGGAAAAAAAAACTTAGAGAGGAAAATTTCCTGTTAGCTACAATTTTATACTCAAAAGCTACAAACAGTTGGCAGACAAAACTAGTTTTGGATTTCACAACTTGCACAAGCAAAAGTGATAACAAAAGCCACAGCTTATTGTTAAATTAAAGAGGAACTCCTCAGTTAAAAATCAGCCATTCCCATGTGATTCATTTACCTAAGAGCTTTGAAAATTTGAGCATCCGTCAATATTCTGCTGCCCTGCAGTTTCTACAATCTGTTTATCGACCCTAGCTGCGAAAGAGAGGGGAGATAGAAATAAACACCATCCATCACCTGCAGAACCCATTTCCACTTGCTGCCATTTTTACTTTTATTTAAGCTGCATCTCTAATAGTGTATGTAGTCATCTCGCAGCAAAATAAACAAGGCAGTACGAAATACCAGGATAATAATAATATGCTGCCTGCCTATTGTACCATTAAAGCACACATTAATAGCCGAGGTCAGTGGTTAAATGAATAGTAAAGTGGTTGAAATAGCAGCCTTGAGCTAGAATTAGCTATTAACTATTTACCATGGTTCATATTTGATTTGTTCTTGAATATCATTGCTGGTGGAAAATTTATAATGAGAAATAATCATTTAACTCTAACAGTACACTATTAAAAGGGTACAGGCTTCGTTTTCATAAACATGCACTGTAATTTCAAAATACTGTATAATTACCTGAACCACTCAACACAGACACAGAAAAACATAAATGATTCAACCTTTTCATAATCTTACAAAGTCATATTGCTCACGTTTTTTTTCTTGAACTCTGCCTACTTTTCTCCCGTTTTCAATCACGTCGTCTTACTTGAGCATGACAACAGATCCTGTGAAAAAAGAAAAAGAAAAGTTGAGAAAGTAGAGACCAAAGAAAAAATATCAGGCTTTAAATGACATCTTCTACAGATAAATTTTACCTGTAGCATATCATCAAAGAATAGCAACCAGGACCCAGTTGATTAAAATCCCTCAGTTTTTAATTGGCTGTTTATATCTAAATGCTTAGCTGATAATAATGATCAGAAGCTTTACTTTAGGCTTCCTGCATCTTTAAATCTGTTCCTGGCAAGTCTTCGGAAGGAGCTTATTTCAGTCTCTTGCATAACCTTGGTCCTTGGGTCATGATCTGTATCTTGTGACTGTAGGCAAGGATTGGAACATAAGTCTGATCAATAAATCAAAAGCTTCCCTTTAGGCTCAGTACTTTCTTCACCAAAACAGATCAGAGCAGAGCCCACATTACTGCAGATAAGGCCCTAATCTGTCAATCCAGGTCTTGCTCCATCCTACTGATGATCAGAACACCAAGATACTTTAACTCCTCTACTACAAGCAAAGGTAGGGAGGGAAACCAATGTGTGAGTTGAAAATGACAAACCCATCTGACAGAGTCTGATGGGTCTGACCTCCTTTTTACTGGATTTTTCTTACCTTTGACATTAACTGCATTGTTATACCCTCATTTGTAAAAAGCTTTGAATAAAAGCATCTATGAATGAACATAATTTGATGTTAAACATGATTCAGTTACTTTTAGCTTGAAAAATACCCAAGCTAAATGTTAGAATTAACCATTTAACTATTCCCATTCCAAAGTTTTTAAATCACAGACTTGGCTGATAGTGTGCAACAGATATAAAATTAGTGTTGTCAAAGACTCTTACACCAGTAAATTAATAAAGCAAGCAAATACAAAACATCAGGATCTTAAGCTGTTTTGATAACACTGGACATTGAGTTCAGGAACCCATTTTGTACCTAAATTATTCAAATGAAAAGCATTTCTCAGATAATGACCAGGTTCTAAGCAGAAAATTAACAAAAACTGCTAAAATCTGTAGAAAACCCTTGACATTTTTTCAGATTGCACAGAGAACAAATTAAGGCAGAAAATGATGACTGATGAAGGGGGAGTGTTGGAAAGAGAAGGATCTTCTTAAAGAGACAGAGGCCAATTTCAAGACTTCAGATACGGCCATCATGCAAAGTCAAAAGTCTTTTACGTTATTTTCATAACAACTACAGGTAAAATAGTGAACTTGACTGTGCTATAAAATAACACTGTGTTCTTGGAAGTTACATAATAACCTCCCCCATTTAAACAAAGTATAGATCTCTGTTCCTTTCAGATACACAGACAGATTTTGGACAATTTCATTTTCTCTGTAAGAACTGTGAGACAAAAACAATCATAGAATTGAAACTTTTTTATTATCTTAAAATTATTACTGTTTGTAGCATTACCAAACAGCATTCTCGGTGGATTACCTAAATAATTCAGACCCTTACTTTCAGTTAGAGGTTGCCAAAGAGGAGTGATGTTTCCAAACCCATATTGTTGTGTTTTGCAGTACCTTCAACTGTGGTAAAGCAGAGAAACTTTGTTGTTTGAAGAATTTTCAGTAAAAGGGCAGGCAAGCAAGGTAGAGGAAAAAGTCCCAATGCCCAGTTCCTTATTTCTGAACTTTGATGGTCCAATTTAATCCAAAGATCAAATCAAAGTCCAGAATGTAGAAATAACTACTTGGAAGGAGAGCAGAGTTCAATCACCAACATGATGCAATAATAAAAAAAAATCCAACTCACTATCTCCAACAAGGATAAGGCAGAGGAAGGGTCAACAAAACAATCCAGGGCAGAATCACAGACATCAGGGTAATTGCTTGAACTTGTGCTGGAAAGCTGAGACAGGGCTGCAGCCGATTTGGCAGAGTGCAGGAGGAAACAGGTGAGTTTTATAAGCAGCAGGACAGAAGCAGACAATCAGGCAGTTAAAGGAAGAGTAATTGATGCATTCAGGACTGACTGGGAAAACACATCTGGGTTGTAAACATTACATCTTTAAGCTGTTTTTTTTTTAAAGATGAAGTTTGAAAGCAGTAGACACAGCTCTTATTTCTCCTTAACAGATCTCAGTAGGCTCGCAATAAGACCCGGCTTCATATTGCAAACATAACTAGATATGGCAAATCTTGGGATTTGAGGAGGTCATGTTTCCTTTATTTATATGTAAAATTACACATTTTTATTATACCTATTATTAATATAAACATTACTGACCACATACTAATTCACCTGATCTTTAGAAGTATATGGCAAGTGAGCGAAAAAGACATTTGCCTTGCTCAGTTCTGTATTTTGTACCATTAATATAGGAAATGGAGACAGGCTCGGTAAAATGAGCAGCTCATTAATCTTGGCAAATGGGTTTTCCTCTATAACATCAATAATTTAAAAGTGGCTAAAAATCAATCTGCAAATTGACTACCACGTGCAGCATTGAAGTCAGTCTGGGTAGATTAGGAATCTATGATCTTATTTTCAACTTGACTCGTATTCCCAATTTATTTCTGGCTTGCAGATGTTTCCTGTGTGTTGTTTATTAAGTTCTCTGGTCCTCAGGTTGCCCTTATGACCTGGACTTCAGGGAGGTGAGAGACGACTCCCTAGTGCTCCGCTGGGCGTCTCCGCTCTATGAGGGTCAAAGTCCGGTCAGTGGCTACATGCTGGAAATGAGCCAGGGAAACCAGTCAGACAACTGGACGATTCTGACTGCTAAACCTGTTTCTGAAACTTATTACAAGGTGAGAGGTGCAAAAAAACATGTTTACCAAAGGTGCCTGGATCAGATTTAACTTCAAAGTATATTAAACAGAGGTGTGTGTTATTATTGCATAACCCAATCGGAAGAAACTGCTCATATCTAAGTCTGCAGCTTCAAGGTATAAGTCATTAATTGAATTATGTCAGTGACTTATAAACAATGAATCTGCTTCCTGTGGCATCTAGGTGACAGATCTGCAGAAAGGTCACACCTACTGCTTCCGTGTGTCGGCTGTTAATAATGCAGGAGTTGGTCGTGCTTCCCTGCCCTCTGAGCCGGTCACAGTTCAGACCCAACCAGGTCAGTTTGCTGGACTGATATTAGAACTTTCTATAAACCTGTGCTGTCATTGGTTTATTACCCTAATCAAGCCAAATTTGTCTATGGATAAGAATACTGAAGAGGATCTTGAATAGCATGTATTATTTGCCTGTTAAATAAAATCAAGAAATGATTAGATTGTCATAATTTAAAGCTAAATCTAACTCTCCAGAACACAGAGGACAAGCACATTTCCCTAAAATATTACATTTTTCTGTAAAACAACAAACAGAAAAACAGAAACTTAACAGATGTATTTTATGATGATTTTTTGGCAACTAGAAATGTTTTAAAAAAAGATGACTGTTGTTTTTGAAAGGGAGGAGAAAATTTAAAGAGTTTCATCTATAGCAGTATTACGTCTTTAAGAAAATTGAAGTTCTTTAGAACATTTCCTAAACCATTGTTAAGCTTTGATACACTAACCAGCCCATGTCTAGTCGTCACAGGTGTTTTGAATTTTTCAGGAACCAAAGAGATTAAGATCGGTGTGGATGGCGATGGGTTTATATTTTTGGGCTATGAGGCTGTTGAGATGAATGACGATAGCGAATTTATCTGGAGCAAAAATTACACAGAACCCATCGATTCTCAGAGAACGAAAGCAGAAACCACAAAGAACAGGTAAAATTACAACAAGTAACTTGTTCTGTTTTTGTTTTGAGTTAGGTTCCGTTCAGTTACTACTTAATTAATCATGACACATTAGTTATATGTTTTAGTTTTAGCATTTTTAGCACAAAGTCTGACAGCAGACAGAGTCTAGAGCAGACCTTGCTACAGACTCAAGAACACAAAGCTGACTCTACTTATTTGTCTTTTTACTTTGTTGTTTGTCTATCAGGTCAGTTCTCACTTTCAAAGACCCATCTGAGGAAGATCTGGGTCTGTACACGGTGGAGATGAGTGATAGTCCTGAGCTCTCATCCAGCTACGATTTTACAGCTGAAGGTACTTCCTGAACACCAGCAACCAGAGTCTGATTTTAGCAATTAATTCTGGTTTCTTCTGAGACATTGCCTTTACCCATTCCTCTACAATATCGCCAGAGACACTCACTTTACTGTTCTGTTTTGTGTTTCTTTTAAAAATATTCGAACCTTATACTTCTATATATTCTTTTGTCTTCTTTTACTTTTAGACCTCGAACGTCTCAAAGATCTCAGTTGGCAGGTCAGAAACCCATGTACGTGACATCACTGAGGTGCAGAGGTGCTGAAAATCCAAACCTCAATAATAACTTATCCTGCTTTATATTTTTTACAGTATGCAGGTTTATTGCTGTTTTATAAGTTTTATGATCTGACCTGATCTGTCTTTGATTTCACTCTGCAGTGATTGCACTGAAGTCAACTTGGCAAGTGGAGGTGTCTGAGAAAGGCAGCGTGCGCCTTTGGCTTCAAACCGAGAGTCTTACTAACTCTGCTGAACTCCGTCTTGTTTTTAACGACCGGGAAATCTCCACCTCTCCAGTAGGTTTCCTCAGTTGACAGATATCTTATCAGATGACGAGCTGCAAGTACTTTGCTTGGATTGTTGGATCTAATGGTTCCTGCCTATTAAACCGAGCTGTGAGCTGACAAATTGACAAAGAGGTTAAGGTTACTTTGCGTCTTTGCCAATTTATGCCCTTTGTTTCTACCTAAATGCTGCATCCATTTTGAGCCCATAAACTAGTCGCTTTGTACTTGTGTTCTGGAAAAAAATATGTATCACATATTATTCCTGTTCAATTTATGAAGCCAGGTTGGATCAGTCAACACTCGAAAAATGTGGATCTCTGATCATAACAAAACGTCTCTGTGATCTCCTACTAGTCAATATTATTTATGGGAGTCAGAGAAACACATATAAGCAGATTATGGAAAATCACTTCAAATAGATTTTTGTGAAGCCATGTGAAAAAGAATGTTGCAAAGGCCTGACGATGGCAAATGGCCACGTGAGGAAAAGCTGATTTAAATATTCTGTATGTTTTTTTTCTCCCTCTAACATTTGAATGTTTACATTATTATTAAAACAATATGAAGTATTCAGGATTTAAAGGCAGGGACTTGGAAAAACTTTTTAGTCCAGAATGTCCACATTGTCACTAATATTGGTTTCTAAATACCAATATTATTGTAAAAACATTTCAATTACAGAAGCCTGTGATCAGATTTAAGTGTTTATCTACTCTGTCTTCAAGTTTTAAATACAAGGGAAGTCACACAAAAGCTTGAAAGAGTTTTTTTGGTTTCTGTATTATCAATGGGTTTATGTGTGCATCTGTCTTCCTAACAAATCAGCATGAGCCCAAAACAGCAATTAGTGCTCTAATAAACATCCTGCAAGGCAGGAAGTAGATGCTGTCAGCAAAGATGAAGAGCAGGTGAGTACGGCAGCAGAGAGGTCTGGAAGCTCAGTTAATTTAATTAAGTGAGGAAGACGAGAAGACCGCCTGAGGTGAAGAAAACATGTTACGCTTGGTTAGTTGCTGGAGAGAGACTCAAACAGGCAATATTGATAAGCTGTTTATTTTTGTCGGGCCTCTACATTGATTATTGTTTTTTGTACAGTGTGTAAAGTCTTGAATCATGTCACAGTCCTTATATTTGAGCATAAAATGTGGAAATGAATAAGTGTCGTTCTAACAGCAAACAATTTTAGAAAAAAAAATATTCTTTTGTTGACTTGCTCTTTATCATAGTTGTAGTCAGGGACAGGCACTGTCCCTGACTACAAGTGACAAGTGACAAGTTCTTTTGGTGTTTCACAAAAATAATAATCATTTACTTTTGCTATGTAAACCTAAACAACCTAAAAATTATTTGATATTCCTACTAAGCAACTTACAGTTCAATATATAACGACCTTCTATTTCTATTCCTTAAAACTGAGTTCATTTCCCAAGCAATTTTTATGTGAATTCTGATTTCTCTTTACAAGTTATAATATGGCCATCCTTATTCATTCATGTTTGGAGCAGTCACTGTAAAACATGATTTATTTATATATATTCTCTTGGCTTAAACGTTTTATCTTTGTGCTTCATGCACATTAAATGAGGGGAAAAAGCTGTCAAAGTCCATTTGAAACCCTGAAGAACTTTGATCAAGATCACTTTGGAAGATTAAACAAAAGTCTTGAGTTTTCAGCTGTGATCATAAAGAAATTATGGTCTAGATTAAAACTTTTGCACAGTGATGTAAATGTCTGACATAACCTCACATGTGTCTGAGCTCTGTAAAGAGGAAGATGTTAGAATTCCAGTCCCAAAAGTCTCACCCTGTTACAAACTAATCATATTTAGAAGAAAGATGGATGGTTTCACCTGGTATTTAAAAAAAGAAAAAGAATCCAGATATCCAAAGATGGCAGCAGTGTAATCATCAGTGAACATCAGCTGAATGTAAACATATTTAGCATATATGTATGTTATGACAACTAGCTGAAAATAATCATCGCCGCTGTTCTGTCCGTGTTATTCTGCACCATTCTGAGGCGGCCGCTGGGAGAACAATGAACACAGCCCCGAATGTTTATTGTGTCTCTTGGTTGTGACTGCTTTACATTCAGTGACTTCCATTTTATTCCATTATTTCCCAATATGAGGGCTCCGTCTGAACAGTACTGATTATACATTATTTCTAAATGATCACAGCTGAGGTTTGCAAATGCAGAAGCCATTTAACTGATTAGGGCCCTTGGGCTTGCCATACATCACAGATCACTTCCACCAACTGAGGCCTATCAACATGCAAGGCATACACTTAACTTGGTGAACATAAAAGCAATGAAAATGAGCTCGAGGTCTGTTCCCTCTGTGTCGCTGCTTGTTAGTGTGTTTGCATTTTTTAGAGAACAGATATATTTTATCACCAGAGCGCAGATGTTACTCCAGACCCTTTGCACTCTGATTCATGATGCATTCTCTTTGTTCAAGGAGCCATATTTGCAGAGGATACCAAGCCGCTTGTGGGACGAGCTGCCTGATTATGAGAAGAGGAACGTTGCCTGCAGTGACATTTGTTTGTTTTTCTGCAGCACCGTAAGATAAACTTCGACAAGGCCAAAGGTCTGGTGGAGATACTGTTTGATCAGCTCTCTCAGGAGGACGAAGGCTCGTACACCGCTCAGCTGAGGGACGGTCGCGCCAAGAACCAATGCACTTTGGTCTTTGTGGATCAAAGTGAGTCATAAATTCACCCAACCACAGTTAGTCATTTTGCCTGCATTATGTGTCACTGGGAAATACCAACTCTGATTAATTGCAGCTTTAAAAAAAGGAATGAAAATGAAAAAACTGCACAGAAAAACATTGTTGAATTTAAAAGATTCTACTCTTAGATAAACATGAACAGATCTGCAAAATCAGAAAATATTTTAAACAGGTTTTTTTTTCTGTATGTACTTTCTGTTTTAATTTAACCTCTGCTTGCTTTTAGTTTGTTGCAACAGTAGTCATATTCCTCAAACTTTTAAGTCTCTCACATTCCAACAGCAATTTTTTATGAATTTCATTGGGATTCTTTTGTGATAAACCAGTACAAAGGAGTGCAGGATTTTGAAGTAGGCCGGAAATGACATCATTTTCAAACATTTTTACAAATAAAAATCTAAAATGTGTTTCATGCAAAGGCATTTACCAAATTTTTACTTGATGCAAATAATTTTTCTTCAACTTCACTGAGTTAGTCCGTTACTTAAAATCTAAAAAAAAAAAAAAAAAAAAAAACTGTTAATTTATATGAAGGTAATAAGACCAAGGTGAACATGCTAAATGTATGAATACATTGGGCAAGGCACAGTTTTACAGTCTGGTCTGTTGTATCTTATTAGAGTTTCGTGAGATACTGGCCCTGGCTGACTGGACTCGAAGGGACATTCAGAGAAAGACTGGTAAGACACACTTAGAAAGCAAAACTGACAGTAAATTAATAAATATTACTTACTTAAGGACGATTAATCGACAGCGAACAAACATAAAAGAACACATAGCCAGCTATTTTTTTATTTTATGTATAGTTGGATTATTATACATATGCTTTTGTCCCATGTAAATATTATAGAAACCTGGATGTCAAAAACACATTTTAACAAGAAGAGGGAACATTAATAAAAGAGAAAAGTAAATGTGGTAGAGTTAGCCAAAAGGCAAATATTCATGTGTTGTTTCTGGAATAAAAGATTTAGAGTTCTGAAATCTGTGCTTCTGAACTGTTGGTTTTTATCTCCTTTCATCTCCATTTGTTGTGTATGCACAGAGGCCAATGTCCTAGTGGACACTTGTGCAAGAATCTCCCACAATTTATATTTTTTTTAATATTATAAATCCAAGCTAGACTCAAAGTGTACAGATGCTCTTTTTGTTCAATACAGCTGGAATACTTCCATGCAAAAGAGAAATAAAATAAAAATTATATTTTTTTTTTCATTGATTTAAAAATTGATGGCATAAATAAATTTTTGTTTCTCTTTTTGCTGTTAGTGCTTTGATAGATTATTCTAGTATAATTTAACTTGGTCATTATAAATGTGTGTTTTTATATGTTGTTTATTGTGGCTTAAAATAATTTGTTCCTTTTCTTCCAAGGACCTTATTTCCAGGAATTTTTGACATGGACTGTGAATAAGGATTGTGAATTAATTATACAATGCAAGGTACTTTTATATCTCCTGTGTGAAAATCCCTGATGGTAGTGAGACAGTGCTGCTAAGATCATCGTAAGAGTGAAAATTCAGCTATTTTAGTACAAAGACCAATAGCAATTAGAAATGATTCTGTATTTTATTAATTGTTTAGAATATTCTAGGCAAGTTGGACTATTATTCTCACTCTTTGAATAATGTCTGATCTTGAAACATTGTTTTTTAAAAAAAGATGAAGAAAAACAGCAGCATATTTTTTACTAAAGATCAGAAAAATTCCTCTATTTTTGAATACACTAATGAAAAAAAATCCACCAAGTCAAGATGAAGTTCATGACCCGAATAAAAAGAAAAATAGCTTCAAATGTAGAAGTCTCTTTGTTGTTACACTTGTTGCTGCCATGTGTATCACCAGCAGTTCGTAGGTATAGGGCAGTGTTAGTTCTGCACATGGTACTTAGAAACCTTTTTACCTTAATAAATGAGAAAATCTTTACATTATTTAAAGAAAGAAAAAGAAGCCAAAACAGAAGAAATTCGAAAAACACAAATGCTCTTTTTCACAGCACTTTAAACACAGCATTTTATAGAATTTCTTTAGGGGGTTAAGAATTTTGATCGTAGTAACTGTAAGAGAAGAAAAACGGGTTGGATTTTTTTTAAACAAACCCACATGCAGTTGTAATGGTGCAGTAAAATAAAAAAATATTTGAAGGCTTTCTTCACACTTAATATTTAATTACATAAAAAGAGGTTCAACAGAACAAAAGGACAGTCTAAAGCTTTAGAACCATCAGATAGTAAATAAAAGGACAAAACGGAAAGTCGACTGCCATTTAGGCTCTGTGCAGTGACATATGGTGGAAAACTTTATTTCTCGTTAATATCTTATGACTTTATTAATCTGATGGTCATATCATGGTATGTTTATATTTTAATGTTCACCAATTTTCACCATATAAACCTGTCTGAGCTCCTGGAGAAACTGTTTTCTGCAGCCGCAAGGGAGCCAGACTGTCTCTCGTGTGTTTCTGGTTCTTTGTCCTTGGTATAAAACCGATGTGTTGACGCTGTCTGGCAGGGCTTTTACTCTGCCAGACACATCATGAGTGTCAGATTTTGTAGGCTTTAATATCATGCATGTGGTATTGATAAACCTGACAGAGTGATTTTCATTTAATAGTGCTTGGATATCTTTTTTTCCCATAATATGATTGGTATCTCCTCACTAATAGGTGACAAACACGAATAAGGACACTTCCTTCAAGTGGTTTAAGGATGGTCTGGAAATTAAAGACCTTTCTTATGATCAGACAACTGGGATTATCTCGCTCTCAATCTCACAGGTAATGGAAAAAGATGAATCCTCCCCTGTCTCTCTGTATTAGAAATTACATTCATAAACTGCGGCTGACACAGAGAAGCAACATAATAGTGTTGATAATTAAAGGATAAAGTCTAGACCGATACTATAAATCAGTGTGTCAGTTTTAAAGTTAACTTGAGCTGAAGTTAAATATTATATTAATTATTTTGGTTTTCTATGAATATATTAAATTATGGATTCCAAATGAACTTCCTTTAGGTTACGAAGAAAGAGGCCGGTTCATACAGAGCTGTGGTGTCAGACAGCAGAGGAGAGGATGTCAGCACCTTGGAGTTACTAGACAATGGTTCGACGAAACCTCATTACACAAACACACTTCTTCCATCCGTAGTGGAAATGAAGCAATTAGAATTATAAGTAATCAAGTTATGGTACAACAAGCTCTCTGAAGATATATTTTGTTTGTTTACAGAATATGACAAGCTTCTCCAGCAGCTGAGTGAACAATGCGGTGAGTTACACACATTTGATATGAAATGTCCTGTGTTATTACACAGGCATGCCTTTTTAATTAACTGCCATATTCACTCTGCTCCCTTCATTACATTTATTGTGCAAAACAAAAAGCTATATTTTCAACCTCACAAATCAAAACACACACAAACATGAACCAATAAATAAGTAATCAAGAGTTCTGACTGCAGCATTGTCAGCTGGTCCGCTGCGGATTGAGAGCACTGCTGAAGGTTTCAAGATCTACTCCAGCCTCAGATACTACATTAACTTCCTGAAGACAAGCTGGTACTTCAAGTAAGTCTGAATACAGAGCATCTTTCTGACCAACATCCTGTGAGGATTTCAGCATTTGTATTTCCTTCCTTCCTTTATAGGCTTTCTATGTGCAGTGTGTTTTCCAGGTCTGGATTAGTGCAATTCTAATCAGAGAATTTTTGTCAAACATTTATCACAAACATAAATATCAGGTTAAGTTAGGTAATTTATCTGAACCACTGTTTTCCAGGTAGAAGTGATTATATAATGCATCATTTCAGTAAATTGAATTTGAGGATTTTCTTCTATTTCGCAAGGATCAAAATTATACAATCCTTTTACATTTCACCCACTAATTATATAAAAAATATACTCATTTATGCCATACACACATGCCAATAAAATTACTTTTAAAGGAAAGGTTCCCAGGTAGATGTACTTTTTTCAATTTTTTTTAGTTGTGATTACATTTTTTTAAGCAAAATGAAATAAAAGGATCTCTTGGATTAGTTTAGTTTCAGAACTTGGTTTTCACTCGGTTTTGGTTTGACAGGTTAAAAATAGTTTCCTTAAGGGGCTATACCACCACCTGCTGGAAGACTTTAGGAGGTTTAACACTTATGGATTAAATTTGAGTTGTTTTTCATTTACCAAAGCTTCAAAAATCCTTCTTATTAAAAATATATTGCATTTAGGCATCTAGATGAGATTTAGGTTACTTTAAATGTGGCATGTGTGAGACGAGCTGGTCTGAGTATTTAAAAAAAAAATACTCATGCAAGTGTCTTGTTGATGTCAGAGATCAGAGAAGAATCGGAAGACTGGAAGGCAGCACTGACTCAAATAGCCTGATACTAACAAAGGCAGAATGCCTTTTCTGAATGCAGAATATTTTAAAGTAGGAACTAATTGGGCTGCAGCAGTAGAAGTGAATGTCAGTCCTGTCACATAGGAACGTTAAGCTTAGGCTACAGTTTTCAAAGATTTACTGAAGTTGAACATTATGCATATTTTTGTAACATTGTCTGGTGAAAAGAGTGCTCTTTTCAGCTGAGAAATGCAGATAGTGATGCCATAATTTGGCATCAAAAGTATGAATGCATAGATCTGTCCTGCCTTTAAAAAACAAACAGGCAGGATGTAACTGTGTAGCATTCTGGGAAACATTTTCTTGGCACATTTTGAGCCTTTTTTGTACCAATTGAGAGTTCCTTTGCACGTTGTTTGTGCCTTTGTAACCACAGAGTAATATTCTGTTGTCTTCATGCAGTCTTATAAAGTTTATATCATCCCAAACTGGTCCTCAATTTAATACAGATCTCAATTTAGTAGACCATCTTTGAATTTAGTGGAATGGGAAATTCACATCATTGATGTGCAGCTGGAAAATCTCCAGTAACTGTGATCCCATCATGTCATTACGGCCCAAAATCTGTAATATCTTGATACATCTTGAATGTATGTTATGAATAATTAGGCAGGTCTGGAAGTAAAAGAGGCTCTAAATTGGTACTAGCAAAGTGTACCAATTTAAAAAGTGACTGAAGAGAGTAAATTGTAGAAGTAATATATATAACAATAGATCTGTGCTTCATCCTATGCTTTTAGGGGGAGAAAAATTGATCAAGAGACCAGGACAAAGCCAGGCAGCAGTATGCAGAAAGTCTGGATTGAAATCTTAAACCCAACAGAGAATGACAAAGGTGAATACATCTTGGAGATGTTTGATGGCAAAGAGACACATAAACGGCTTTATGAACTGTCCACAGAAGGTAAGGCTCTGGTTTAAGACAAAAATTCTTTACAAATAAGAAAATCTAAGGCACAGAAACTAGATTGTCAATGTTGTAAATCTTGTATCTTTCAACAGCATTTGCTGAAGCCTTGCTGGAACATCAAAGGTTAAAGTAAGTGCATTGATTCGAGGGAAGAAGTTTGAACGTTTTGCTGTGTCAATATCAGAGAACATGAATGAGTCTGAATAAATAATTTACAAAAAAAAAAGTGGAGTTAGCTTGTTTGAAATTGGTACAATGCAGCTTAACTGACTGTCTAATTTCATTCCTTAGGCAACTGGCCATTGCTGAGAAAAGTAAGTCCCATGTGATAACCCTCACACCCTATGTTTTTGTTTTTAATTGAACTTAAATGATTTTTCTTTGGGTATCAGCTCAGATAATATTCCCTGCTGATTTTTAGATCGCGCCAAAGTAATAAAAGGGCTTCCAGATGTTGTAGCCATCATGGAGGGCAAGGTAAAACGTTGTCAGAAATTATGAATAGTTATAAATTATAAATACCTCAAACATTCTCTACTGCCAACCATTTTTGTTTCGATATCTTCTCAGTCTCTGTGTCTGACATGCTTCATTGATGGCGACCCAGCTCCTGAGATCTTCTGGCTACGCAATGATAGAGAAATCCTTGATCAGACTCAGTTTACCATTACTAAGGAGTCCAAGCGCACCTCCATCACTGTCAACAAGGTTACCACAGAAGATTCTGGAAAGTATAGTATCTTTGTGCGCAACCAGTATGGCTCTGAAACTGTTGATGTGACCTTGAGTGTGTACAAGAAGGGTGACAAACCTCCTGCTAATGCAGTAGAGATGGGTTAAAATTGCAAACTGAAGGAATGCCACAGTCTAACCCAGTCAGATTTTATTTTATACACCAACAGAAAGTTGGACATCATGGTGATGTGGGAAGAAAATGATACAAAATTTTTTAATTCTTTTATGAGCATAGCTGGGTAAATACCTTATAAAATAAATTTTTGTTGCAATTAAAGCTGCAAATGTTTTAGGTTTTGTAAGCCAAATTAATTGGAAATTATCTCAGTCAGGCTCAATAGAGACCATCTGCAGACATCAGTTTTCAAGCATTGACAATGGACTTCTAAAGGCAATTAGTTAAACTTCATGTAGGACAGTCTAGGGCTAAATATGAATTACGTTTTTTTTTTTTTTAGATTGTGAAACCCATTCCTTTATACATTGTGTTGGTATATAAAGTAAAATCCCAGTAAAACTTCATGGGGTGCAAAACATGTAGTAGCTAATGCATTTTTTTAGCTTTGTGCTACAACCTCCACTATTGAGAACTGAAGTTAGCATAGCTCAAATAATACTTGCCACTCAAAATGATAGCATTATTTTTGTTTGTCTGTGTGTTTGCTATTATTTTGCATGTTTATTTGAGCTCAGGTTAGGTTACAGAAATAACTATCATTGTGATTGTTTACTAGATGCTAATATAGATTAAATACAACAGTAACACCTTTCTGAATTGGTTTATTTTGGGGAAACTTAGTTTAGCTTAGTTTTACTAGATTCTTATAATGGTTTTGTTATAAGAATCTAGTATTAATGTTGCATTTACTTGCAGCCTTTTAGTCTAAAGATAAATTTTGGCTGTGGGCCTGAGTTTTTAGAAAAAAATAGATGTATTGTTTACCTGTTTTGTTGTCAATAAAGCTATTTCCAACTTATTTTTGCTGCATTTCTTTTATCCACACAAAACCGATGTAGTGAACTTTATAATCAAAAATGTATTAAAAATTGACAGTAGGTTAGTTTGTTCAATTTTGCAACCGCTATGGTCTTTGAGTTTAAAAGCAAAGTCCTCGGTGTCAATAACCCTAATATTTGGTGCCACTTGAGGTCAGGTAAGATCCATATTTGGAGATTCAGCGATACACTGACGAGAATCTGCACAGGTGAATGGAACTACTTTAATGCTGCATGATAAACTAAGTCTAAAATTAAAATATCTTCTAATCTTGTCAATTTTAAACAATGTTAAACAGCAGTGAAGCACAAACAACAGTAAAATTCTATTTTTTATTATATATTCTCTGTTTGCATCTTGTCTTCTCTTTATTATAAATGATTGTGAACAGTGCATACATAGAGTGAATGTTTTGAAGACTAAATTTGCAGATGATATGTTGTACTTTACCTTAAGTTGTGATTTAAACATTTCCTTGGCTGAGGCTGAAGCTTAAACATGAAAGAGTAACTGAACTCTGGGTTGTTCAAACAATTCTCAAAGGACTTTGTTACTCACTCGGCATTGCACTGTGGAGCCTTTGCCTTTGGGTATAAAAAGAAGCAAGTTCGCAATTTTCTTCACATTGTTTTGAGCTTCACGCAGCTGTCTCAGCTTCCAAATACTTTGGTGAAGGAGAACTCAGACTCTCTAGAAGACATGGATCTCAATGGAACATGGCAGGTGTACTCCCAGGAAAACTACGAAGAGTTCCTCAGAGCCATGGGTAAGAAAATTATTCGCAAATTTTACTTTGATCAACACAGGCCAACACAACTTTGCATTGTAGATGGTTGTAATTCATGTTGCACGTATTATCAACAAATCTTTTCTACTCAACAGAACTCCCAGAAGATGTCATCAAGATGGCCAAAGACATCAAACCAATTACTGAGATTAAGCAGACAGGCAATGACTTTGTCATCACCTCCAAGACACCTGGAAAGACTGTGACAAACTCCTTCACCATCGGGAAAGAGGCTGAAATTACCACCATGGATGGCAAGAAGCTAAAGGTTACTAACTTTTGCTTATTTTTTATACAGAGACAAATAATGTAGGTCTTCTATAAGCGTTCTACATGTCTACAACACGTCTTTAAAAATACTCCTTATAATTAAATTTTATCTCATATTATTGTTTTTTAGCCTCTAAATGATCTGTTATTTGCTTGATTGCTGGTGCTGAAATCTGTCTTCTAACCCCTCCTCAGTGCATTGTCAATATGGAGGGAGGAAAACTGGTCTGCAAAACTGGCAAATTCAACCACACACAAGAGCTCAAAGGAGGCGAGATGGTTGAGGTATGGTGAATGCAGATTTTAGTTTTGCAGAAACATGTATTTCTGAAAGATAAATGCACAATAAGTTTTCAGACTGTTTGATTATGAGCTTTAAAATATGTGTCTTGTTCTGTCTTATCTAGACTCTGACTGTGGGCTCAACGACTCTCGTCAGGAAGAGCAGAAAAATTTAGACCTGACAGTGACAAAGATACAATGTCTATTTAAATAAAAAAAAGTGTGCGTAATACGTGTGGTTTGCATTGTGTCATGTTCACATGTGGTTAGTGGTGGCCAAAAAAAGATGTATAAATCAAGCATTGAGTATATCTTTGGTGACACAATATAAATGTAATATTTTCTAAAGAACAAAAACATTGTCCCAGCAAAATCACATTACTGGCAATGCAAGCTGCTGAGTTCAGCATAGTAGTGGAATACAGTTCATTATGTAGATCCTAAAATGAGTAAGTGAAGTTCTCAGTAGCCCTCAGTTTGGTTTTTCAGTGGTTACAGGACAGAAAACATTAATACACTTGTTTTATGTTTTAATTGTTTTTATAAATTAAATCAGAACTATTTTTGGACAAGAACAAATAACACAATATCACCCCCTTCAGGAAATTATTAGTATAATTTTCATTCCAATCACAACAATAAGCCTGGGTGGATCCGGCAGGCACATCTGGAGACTGAAATATTCCTATCTCTGTCAGATCCCTTGGGAATTAAAAGGTTGTTTTTGTCTCCAGACCTAAAGTTTCAATAAGGCATAGATCTGGACTTTGATGTGAAACTCTAGAATTTTGATGTTTGAATTTATAAAAGCACTAAAACATCTAAAAGGCCTTTTAATGGCACTTTGCAATATCACATTAGCTCTTAAGGACAATGAGGGTGTAGGTTCTCTGTCATCAAGGACAGTTCTGCTTGCTGAATTACATCAGTTTTTCAAGAGACACATGAAGAGAAGTCCAGACACCTTGTGTAGCACCCATGGAACGGAAATACCTTGAAATAAGACAATAGTGCAATATGTCTGCTGTGTTCATAATATGGTGTACTCAGATTATGTATTTATATCTCATGTAATATTACAGAAATGGTTTTATTTGTGAATGCAATATGAAGGTCATGATTTTGTACTATGCAGCAGAGTCTGTATCCAAGATAAATTTACTTTAGGACAATAAGTTCCATCTTATCTAGATGCCTCAGAAAAAGCATCCTTCTCTTGTTTATGCTTTTGCTCCCAGGTTTCCTCTTTAATACTTTGCACTAGACATTGTTTATTGTTCTACTGCCAGTTGCATTCTCATCCTCTTCTCTTCTAAACTACCTGGACAGTTTTTGATGTGTGAATCCAGCATCTGATGCGAAAACAATCTCAGTGCTGTATAGAATGGTGCCAAAACAAAGAAAAGTCTCTTTTCTTTGTTTCGCTACAATAAATGGTATACCTTTTCCAACAACTTAGGGTGTCATTTTCTAATAAAAATTGTAATAAATATTAACAAGTAAATAAGTATAAACTTGTAAAATTGGAGAAAACAGAAAAAGAAGAGACAAACATGGGGGGAGGGAAGGGATTTATTTTCTTTTTTTTGTTGTTGTCAGTTTAAAAGTGCATTCTTTCACATTTTTAACACCAATTAAAACCAATCTTAATTAGGGCATGTCTCAAAATACTTGGTGACTTATCAAAGGGAGAAATTGGCAGCCAATTGTTTCCGTGTTTCACAATTTAGAGTAAGGAGACTTTGCTATGTCATGTGACCAAAAGAAAAGTGGGGAAAATTTGAAAATAGACCAAAATTCTGTAAGTAAAAGTACTGAGGCAAGTTTAACTTTCAGATGGCGGAAGATCACCTAAAAGCTAAAAACAGCAACAGTTTTGGTGATAGTTGGCAGATAAAACAGGGGTTAAACTGAGGCACATTTGTCAACTGAGTGTCGAGCTTACAAAATGCAAATAGATTGAAACTTTAAATCCATAAATAAGCAAGTCTCCTTTAATCCAATCACTATTTTTATATTGTTTTATATAATTTGCACTAAGCATCTTGCACCCTACACTGTTTAATACAAAACAATAAAAAACATGTGCAAGATCTCCGTAAAGATAACAGTGCTGGGTACGGTTAAATGCTATAGGCATGAAGGGAGTTTTTTATGTTTTTTTAACAAAAATATTCTTCAGTATTGAAGTTAAGACACATCCTTAGCATGTCTTATACATTCAGTGTTCTTACTAAAAATACTTTTGTCAGACAGGCATCAAACATGGCCTGTAAATGTACATATGCTACAAGAACTTTATACATTTCATTATATACATGGCTCCTGAACACAATTCACAATCTCTTTGTTTTGTTATTTTCTATGCTGGCCATAAACAGCTTCAACTCTGCAAAGGGAAAAGAAAAAAAAAAAAAAGAAAGAAAAAAAAAGAGCCTTAATGAAGAAACGCAAAAATCATAAAATAGAGAATTCATAAAGATCGTCCATTGCATTTCCATCTAGCATCCCAACCTGCCGTTTTAAGGGTAAGTCTGATTACAGTGCAAGAGGGTAAACATTAGGCAGCGGCAACAGGCAACAAGGGTGCCGATAATCAGATGGTCAATAAGAGACAGAACTTGTAAACGAACATCAGCCTTCTGTCTCACACAGAGACCCTTGGGCCACACACGTCCCTAAAGAAAAAGCTCCTTCGTTCTCTCTCTCGCTTCAGCACAAATCGGTGCAGCTAGCAGGAACCCGTGAGCGTGGCCCTCTTCCGCATGCTAAAGCTGCACCACCGTGCTGAAGGGACAGACTACTGAAGGGTAGTAACAGTGCTGATTGTAGAGATGAACAGTAAGGAAATGTCCGCTCACCACAGAGGCAAGAGCGAGGAAGTTATTAACCACACAGAGGGTGTGAAAAATATGCAGCAAATAACATTGCTTTGGTTACACACAGCGCTTTCAATCGCAACAAAAGGACTTGTACAAAATAATGCTTTGATAGAGTGTAGCAGGCTTTGGACACACTCAACTCCTATAGTGCATGTGCGCACAGCGCAATAAAAAAGGATACAGGAGTTGGTTGTCCAAGGCCTGTGTGCCATGGTCTCTTATTACCCTTTGAGGTCAGTCTTTCAGCTTGTCCTGTACATAGCTACTAGCTCATGTCAAATAAAACAGTTTTTTCCCTGCAGAACTGCAGTTGAGTGCCTTTTTCATTCCAAACAAGGAAAGTAATATCTAGGAAAATAAAAAGGGGCCTTTTTCTTTTAAAAAAAAAAAGTGCTACAAATGTGAACTTACTTTAGCACCTGAAGCTTCGGAGCTCACTCCAAAGGTTCAACCTCAAAACGTATGTAAAAGAGAACAAGTGTCTGCCCATAGAAATGGACCGTAAAAGTGATGGAGTTTACCTGACCTACAATACAACCCCTATTTTGGGAAAAGGACACTCAATCTGCTTTAACAGCCAACACTAAAAAGAACAAAACAAAACAGAAGTTAAAAAAAAAAAAAGGATCCAGTCATCAGTTAAAGAAACTGGCTCCACTAAAGGCAGGGCCATCCAGCAAGGCCACATGGCTGTAATATCTTTAAAACAGTTCTAAAACTCTAAAATGGTTACAAATGCCCAACTTTGAGAGGATTTAAGCCAAAAATGACAAATCTATTACAACCACGGGGTGTTCCTGGAAAGCGAGTGCCTAAACAGAGTCGCAGTACATTGGCTCGATATAAATGAGGTGGAGGTTTCTATCTCAAGCCTGCACTTTCAGGAGGCTCTTTAGCTGGAAGGCCATTATCTCTCTGTGGTCACAGGATCCCATAGGGAAAGACACCCAATGACTGGGAGGTTTGGGCAACACGCTGGGCGAGGGCGGCTCACTGAACTTAGGCCCTGCATAACTCGGGCTGCCCTGAGTTGCTAGCAGCGTATTAAGGTGAGACACTGCGCCCTCCCAGTTTTGATCGTAGGTGGTGGCGAAACGGACAGAAGCATTCTTCTCCACAGACGCGGCCTGCCGTGCCTCCGGAGACCTGTGGTAGGTGGTGCCCTTGTCGCTCCGGCGGAGACCGTGATGGTGAAGGCCCCCCGCCCCTCCCACGGATGCCACTACTGCTCCGCTCTGGTCGCGGCTCCTCTGCTTGGCCTTGCCGAGCTGGTGGCTCTTCTTGGGGCGTTCAGGGTGGGAAATTGGAATGTTGTACCTCTCTCCACCTCCCATGTTTCTGTACTACCTGTCACCTAAAGGAGGAGATCATAACGTCATTTTGGGTGCATACTTGTGAAAATGCATTGCTACTGACTTGTGAGTAAAACTCAGCTTCATTTACTTATATTTACTCATACAATAACCACACTGCAAGTATATTTCACAACGTCTCCAATTTAAATGGACAAAAACTATTGCATGTTATTTTTTTTTGTTTTGTTTTTGTTTTGATCACAGAATGCATGATAACATCTGATGCAGACTTTTATTCTGTGACACTTCGAAATAGGGGTAAAAATTGGCAAAGGGACAAATGGGCTCAGCCCTCTCGAAGAAAAACAGCGCCTACGTGCAGCTACACCAGAGCGCTGCGCCCCTCCCCCACTCACAGGAGCAAAACAGCTCCAGCTCACCTCTTTGTTATCAGTCTGAAGACGATGAAATCCTGCTTTAATCTTTCACCGCCGATCGGTCCCCAGGTCCTCGAAGTAGTTCTCTGTCTACTTCTCGCTGCACTTGTGTGTCCAGCAAGGTCTGAGGTTTTCATGTGCCAATGATCGTTGTTTTGCCGTGAAGCCGAGTTGAACATCAATTCACCTCGGCGCACGATGCTCCAAGAAGTCGACTGCCTGTAAAATAAAACGGTACAGAAATGTGTTTTGAATGTGCAGAGGAACAAAAATGCACATAATAACGGTTCCACTACACATCAAATTATGTAACAAAGGATTCATTACTTGTTATTCGACTGTTTTGCAAAGTGCGTCATCAACAGACTGCAGCCCGAACACCGTTAACCCCCTCATTTTAGATATAACATTTAATTAAAAATGGCGTAATTAAAAAAAAAAAAAGTTACATAACAAAACTAAATTAATTCATTGCTTAGTTCTTTCAGAATCAATTGAAAACGATTTTTATTCAAGGGAATTTTTTATCTAAGACATCTAGTCGAATTTCATTCCGCATTATGTTGTTATTAACTCTTAATGACAAACATTTTCTAAAAAATCAAATTCATTAAACATCTACGTGAGTCAGTCTGGCACCCAACCAAAACAAAGAAACTGAACTCAACATGGCGACCGCATAAATAGCTGCTTCGCTTACCGACTTCTTCAGGCTTTGTTGTTGAAGCCTTTCGTCGAAAATATATGCTTAGCCTCGGATATCCTTCGGCAGATACTGTAGGAAGAACAGCAAAGCTATATTTCCTACAAATCCGTCACTCTCGAGGCTTATATGTTGTTACTAGTGGCCGTAAATACGCCACTTCTCCCTCCCGACACTGAACTGCAACAAAATGGAATCTGTAGCACAAATATGTATTCGTTGCGCTTACAGTTCTGACCAATCGTGTCTTGCCTGCGAGGCGAACGACCAATCGGCGACCAGAGGAGCAGACGCATTCGAGCCTGTTGCCAGAGCGCTGACGTCAATCGCTAATCCTCCTCCCCCTTCCTTTGTTGGGGATGTTTTCGGGTATTTCCTGTGAGAAGTCGGAAAAACAACAGTGAGAAGCTGTTTTCACCTAAAAAATTTCCCATATTTCACACTAAATTTGATTTAAAAAGACCCAGTTGACGCATAAAACACTACTACATGTATGTAGTGCCTTTATATGAACCTATGCTTAATGGCGTCAACAAACAAGATAAATACATTTATACTTTTAATTTTTTTTAAGTGTCTCATCCAGTGCCTGTCACAGGAAGTGTGTTTTGTCAGCATTCGTATCTATGTAGGTTAAATCTGCTATGAGGCTGAGCAACAGGCTGTTCAAACACAGACTGAAAAGGCCCCATCCCCCCACAGTCACGCCTTTCTAGGTGATAAAACATCTTGCTCACCCTGAAACTCTGTTTTACGATTCTTCTTGGTAATTAAGACTGTTACCGATGTCATAATTGTCATAATTTGTTAAATGTTTATAACGAGTTACTTTATGAATTTGTCAGATGATTATTACTATGTTTTCTGTCACAATCCACTTTGAAAGCTGAGAGGCAAAGACCCAACTCAGAGTTAGATAACAATGTGAAAGACCCATGACATAAGTTCAACTATTTTAGGCATTTTTGTGAAGATCTCATTTTCTGTTTGTTCACGAATGGTTCCTAGCAAACCACAGAGACTTTCACTAAACAACTGTATACATGGATTAAATCAATTGATCCTTTCATACTTTGTACAATACTAAATTGTGGTTGTAACATGACAGTTTGTAATTTTGGAATGATGAAAGCTAGATATAAAGTCTGTCTGGTATATTTTGTTTGCTCATTTTGATTTTACAAGTCACTGAATCACATTTTAAAGTTTGTTTTTAAACTTCCAACTCTTGTTTGTCTCCCAGGATGTTGGAGGACTTTGGCTAATGTCATTACAGTTAACCTTACAAATGTTCCAGTAGGTTTTTATGGGAGATCTAAGTCTACAGTATACGAGACAACCAGCATGAAGGGTTATCTAATCTCCAAGTCCACGATCAAGTTAACCTTTCTTATTTGAAGAGTCTGGACTTTAAAGGGGTTATGCAACACTGTGTCAAGCAGCTGATGAATTGTGGGAGGGAACGCCTTAGAGCAAAACCTTTGAAGGGGGTTGTGCCCATCAGGAGTCAGCTATCTATGGAAAGTAGGCCACCGAGAGGTTTGTACAGGTCACACACACAACATATCCATTTCCAAATGTTGGCATGTGTTTACATGCCATACGGCAATCGTCCCCAACCCCCGGGCCGCGGACCGGTACCGGTCATTGGACCAATTGGTACCGGGCCGCACAAGAAATAATTTAATATTTCCTTTTTATGTATTATCTGAGTCTGGAAGATATTCTCTAGATTATGTCTTGCACGCCAGCATTGATCCCACAAGCAGCAAAATGAGTAACGATCAGATCACGTCTTTGGAAAGTTTCTTTAAGAAGGGGACAAGGCCCTGAGCAGAGACATAAGAATGGATATATCCCACACCATGATTCCCACATTCCAAGCCCGCTCTGCACGATATGCGGCGACCGGCTCGCTAATGAGGCAATGAAGCTTCAAACTACTTCACTACTTACAGAGCGAAGTGTGTCATTTTCTCTTCATTGTCTCAATGAAGTCGGGTGTCATTGTCAAGATGGGACCGTCTTGCAGAGAAACAAGCTCAGGGCTGCCACTGATTTGTTGTTATCTGAGTTAAACTTTTCATTAAAGTAAAATGTTTGTTTTTGTGGTGCATCTGTATCTTAATTTGAATGGATGTGTAAACGTTACCATAGCGACCAGTCAGAGAGCATTAGAGCAGTGGTCGAGACGAGAGGAGAAGAGCTTGAGTCTTATGCTGCAACATTCTTATACCAAGAATGTCATAACAGTGATTCTTGAGAAGAGGGACAAAATAGGTTTAAATTTTCCCCAATTTTTTTTAATTAGTCCTGAAGGTTATATGTATACCAATATGACAAATAATGTTCTGGAAATGTAAAGATGCTAGGGCGCAGGCTCCTAGTTGCAACATTTTTTTGAAAATTATATTTTTAATGGACCTGACCCAGAACTATGTCATTACCATCTGACAAAAATAAATATACAATTATTTTTAATGACCCTAGTAGTGATATTTTTACACATAAAGTCCATCTGACGGAGTTAACAGTGCACAACGGAGTTGACACAAAACTAAAGGTGGTGACAAACTAGTGAGTAAAAAGAAATACTTGATACATGTGAAGTAATGCCATTTATGTAAAATACATTAAAATGAATTAACTGCACATTTAAGTGAGATTTGTCAACACTATCTCTGAAAGAGTCACACTCAGTTAAAATCTCTGATGGAGTTGACATTTTGTTAACAAAATGCCAAACTACCTCAATTTATATAATGTTATTCTGAAGGAGGCCATATTGTAGCTCATCAGGTCCATGAAATCTTTGCAGTATGCCAAAATTAAAGCATTTATTTCACAATATTTCATAAATATTTTTCTAAATTTTCAGTTATGGAGTTGACACATCATAGTTGTGATGAGCAACTTAAGAATAAAACGGAAGAAAAAAACTAAAGAATAACATAAGCTAACCAGAGCTGCCTAGCCCTCTTAGTAAAGGAAGAGAAAGGAAGAGGTCATGGGGTCCTCAGAAGTTCTGATGCCCCCCAATATTGCCTGATTTTTTGACATTCTTTTTATGTCTGACGGTAGACAAAAAACTTGAGACAAATTTCAATTGAGTTGGAAAATATATAAAAATGCTTTTTAATTCAATTTATTGATACTTTTATAATTATTTATTTGAATACTTATACTTAATTGTCATAATATATTTTCTTAGTATTCCTTTAATTGTTTGAAACTATTATAATGTATTGATTTCTGCTCCAGGACAAGGGATTTTACAGACACCATCCACCTATTACAAAGTTTAAAATAAAAAAATATTCAGCAAACACCAGGTAAACATACATTGTGCTCACATGGCCCAGGTTAGTTTAGTCAAATATTTGAAAAAAAATTATTTTGTGTATATTTTATTCAAATTTTGTGCTTTATCCATAGGACCTGTTTTATCCCTCTTTTCAAGAATCACTGATAAAACAACGCAAAATTGATGCGCAAAAGGAAAAAGATAAAATTGTAGCATTCGTTTTCCTTTACCAACTAGCTAAAAGTGGCTTTCTTTTCTACCATGTTTCACTGCCAAGTGATACTAGTATCACCGCCATCTAGTGGCAAAATATAGTACTACCAGGGCAACTTCTAATTACATTTTAATGTTAGAAAAATCTAGTACTTACATAAATAAAATACAACCAACCCTTTTAAAGTACTTCAGAGCAGCAAATCGATTTTTCAAACACACTCTTCTGACAAAGTAAAATTCCTTAGAAGCAGGCTGTTAGATAATCACATGTAGTGGTGAAGTAGCAGGAGAGAGCAACAGTGTGTTGAACAGCATTCAGATGGTTTTGTTTCTATAGCTGGCCTTTTACATGAAAATAAAATGAACAGATGTATCGCAACTCAATAAGCAGTGGAATGACTGAGATTCATGAAAGACAATTGGTGAAAACAGGTGAAGAGGGTTCTCCAGATTCACCCAAAGCAATCTATTTAAATTTGTCACTGCTTTCTTCATGGTTTGCTTTGTTGTGCTAGACTTTTGTGTTTTATGCGTAACATCATCTTTGCAGAAAAGTGATTATGCATACTTACCTCCCTCTTCCTTGGGTTCTTTCTTTTATACGTTTTTACATAGAATTTGCCCACAAATGCTTGGCACAAAAAGCATATCAGACATTCACATGATAGCAGTTCAGTGCATTTAAGTGACAGAATGCACTGAATATTCTGTCAGTGCATAAAAGAAAGAACTTCGAATGTAGTGTAGATGTTGACAGAATTGGTCAAGATAATAAAAAGTAAATAGAAGCTCAAACACTAATCAAATGTCAAATTTTGAAACAGATGGGCTACAAGAACACACTCCTCCCTGTAATAAGAACAAGAATCTGAGGCTACAAATAAGAAAGGCTCACTAAGACTGGAAAATAAAAGATAAAATATTGTCTGATCCAGAGAGTTTTGTTTTCATCTACAGTGTTCAGATAGGGTCAGAATTTTGTAACCTGAAAACATAAAACTTATCACTCCTTTTGCAAACAGTCAAAACTGATGTGGTAGGGTAATGTTGAGCAGGATATTTTCTTGGCACAAATTGGTCCTCTAGAAATTGAGCATCATTTACACATAGTTTACTTGAGTATTATTGTAGACAAAACATAGTTCTTTATGATCAGAGTATATTCATCTTCTGTTGGCTACTTCAGCAGGAAAAAAAGTTCACATCATCTCAAATAGTTTCTTTTTTTACAAATGGCAGTGAGTTTAGTTACTGTACTCCCATGCCCTCCCCAGTCACCAGATTTCAATCCACTGGAGTACATTTGGGACGTGGCATTTACTGTTTAAACCAGAAGTTTACATACACTATATAAAAAAACACATATGCATTTATTTCACACAGTCTGACATCAGAATAAACATTTCTTGTTTTAAGGCAATTACTGATTACTAACATGTTTTCTATTTGCTAAATGCAAATGAGAGAGAAAATTTTAGAATTTGTATTACTTTCTTCAAAGCCAAAAGTTTAAATACACTTCATTATAATTTGGTTTCATTGCCCTTAAGCTGTGTGACTTGAGTCAAGCATTTTGTATAACCTCCCACAAGCTTTTCACAATAGTTGGAGGGAATTTTGGCCCATTCCTCCAGAACTGCTGTAACTGAGGCATGTTTGTAGGCTGCCTTGCTCACACATGCTTTTTCACCTTTCCCATAAATCTTTGATAGGATTGAGATTGTGATGGCTGCTCCAAAACATTGATCTTATCCTTGAGCCACTTTGTAACCACTTTGGCTGTTTGTTTCTGCTCATTGTTTATTTGAAAGACAGATTTGCGCTTAAGCTTTAACCTGAAGTCTTTAGATGTTGCTTCAGTACTTCCACTTAATGTTCTTTATTCATGATGGCATCTAATTTGTGAAATGCACAGTCCCTCCACAACATAATGCTGCCACCCCATGTTTCACAGTTGGGATGGTGTTCTCAGGCCAACTTCCCCATTTTTCCTCGTAGGAATGGTCATTATGGCCAAACAGCTCAAGCTGCTCATCTATAAACAGAACCCACCCCAAGATTTTAATCAGAGATACCTGATTTACTTAGATGATTTACTTAGATTTAGCGTAAATCTAAGTAAAAATTTGTTTCGAAAGAAGACAGATTAGCAGTCCATGTTTAAAAAAAATAATCATCCATTTTGAATGACATTTCAAAGTGAGTTTTGTCATTTTTAACCTTTTCTGTCCAAGAGAAAATATATTTATCTATGAAAAAGTATGGTTTTAATATGTCCCACTTAATTTCATTGTAGAAACATTGAGTCAGTACAGAAAAAGGGAAAATAATCCAACACAGTTACAGTCTTTACCAGTTCATAATCTCATTTTTTGTTTGATGTGTCATTTGATTTCCTCTGTTTGTCACATCACTGATCTGATACCGTTCCCTGAAGGTCTGGCTATCTGGAAATGAGGGGAGGAAATTTGATTAATGGATTCAGGCCGAATCAATCTGAAGTTGTAAAGCTGGCCCTGATGCTAGCGTCCAGAGATTTCTAAAAGTGGGGTTATGTAACATCATGATGTAATCTCACAAATAATTGGACATTACTGGCTTTAGTCTGTCCTGTTGTCTGTTGTGTTTATGCTTCACCTGGACAGACAAAGAGGAAATCTTATTGCAGCTCCTAATTGCATTTTCTGACTTCTGGTTTGCTTCATCTCTTGGGTCACTGAAGAAGACGGCACAGCTTTGGTGCTATCTGCTATTAGTGACTTTTTTACAAAACCCAATTTTGCTTTTAAAACAGTAAAACCACCCGGTAACACATTCTGGTTAGATATACAACAAAATCTGTACTTTTAGTCATGTTTCTTTTTGTATTTGTCAATTCAGTCAATGGTGCTGCTTAATACGCTTTTTTACTTGAGAGGCAAAAGTAGGTTTCTAATTTATCTGGAGTGCCTCAGGTTTATGATTAATTTGTATGTAATAAAATGACCTAAACTTTTTTTCTGTCTTTTTTTTTCACCCAGGGGACAAAATCTAAATTAAAAGACCTAAATTTGTGGCAAAAACAGCTTATATCTAATGATTGACAGAGCAAAGTTTTTTTTGTAAGCAGCATTATTACAATAAGGGTAGCACATTAATGCCCCCTGTTGAAATTTAAGCAGTACTACATCGTCTCGTCGACGTAAATGAGCTTACTTCTCTTTGTAATGTAATGTATTACAACTTATTTGACCTTCAAAATGAAAATCTGTGCTGAAAAAAAAGCAAAATTTAAATCGAAACCGGTTAATACATGTTTGTTTTCTCTGTATACATGCTACCAATCATTGCTTTCTTTTTTGAGAGTATTTTACAGCGTGAATCTTATCAACAAAAGCAGATTCATGCTCCTTCAATTCAATTGTTTTGCTACCATTGTTTCTGATAGAAGAGAACAGCGATGCAAAGGAAGCTGAGCGGCTAAATGTAAAACTAAAAGTAAAATAAAAAAAAATGTTTCCTGAACCGGATGCTTTGTGATTTATGGCTTTAAACCACAGCTTGATGCAAAAACACACTTTGTGCACCACCAAAATGCTCTTTGTCATAAGGTCAATAATGCTTAGTCTTTTATGTATTTCCAAATCCAGAAATGTGCTTTTGTATCCTTTTATGATTATATTTCACAGCTTGCATCTTTCAATCTTCCTCAAGTACCCTCCTTCTGTCAAAAGTGTACAATAGTCACTACAGAAATATGATTTTAGTAACCTTTAAGTAAGCTTTATTAATACAGTATATTCACAGTAAATTAAGTAATTTTAGTTTAATAGCATACGCCTTTTGAAGCCTTAATGTTTTAGAAGACAATATTCTGCTTTCACCTCTCTCTCTTTCTATCTTTCTCAGGCTACACCTCCTTCCTCTTACTTGTGTGACTAGAGCCTCCTCCCCTTATCTTTTTCACTCTCACACGCTCACTTTGTCACCCACTGCGTTTGTGAAGTCCTGTAGTCACGTTAACATTTTCAAACAGGGTAAAAAAATAAGGTAAGCTTCCAACACTTTCTCTGTTTTTAAGAATTTAGGTGGTTAATAGGTATCTAGTTGAAATGGCTTTCTAAAGTGTCTTTATGTTTTTTGTTGTTTTTTTATGAATCACAATAGCAGTTCTACACTTTGTACCTTTTTTAATATAATCTAATTATCTTTATTGTTTTCCTTTAATCAGTTTTTAAAGAGAGTGTTATTCCTCTCATATTGTTCTCTATGTTGTTTTGGAATTATGTTTCTTTTTTTGTCTCAACAATGGAGAAAATAAAATTGACAGTTATTAGCTTTCTTTTAAAAATGATGTTTTAGCTGCTGACCCAGCTTTTGCAAGAATGTGTGGATCTTACATAAACCCATTAGTCAAGATTCTTCCTGATGAGAACATAGTTGGTGTAACATTAGCAGTTTGTATGTTAATAAATGCTATCACCAATCGGTTCAAATGTATTTTCTTGACACGATTTTGCATTTATAAAAAAAACAATTGATTTACTGAAAACTTCTTTTATCAACTCCCTTATATATGTTTGAACGATGCAGTGCACCATCACTTGATATTTTGAAATCAAACGAACTTTGCTTTTAATGTTTAACCTATACCCACCAGCCAATCACAGGTAATTAGTTTGCTGCAGCTTAAGATTTTTACTAAATACTTTTCAAAGCACAGATCTCATTAGAGATAAGATCCTTTGATTGTTTTGAAAAGATCAGGACAGAAGATACTTAAAAATAAATATTTATTTGATCTACATAAAAATCCTCAGTACTAGGATAATAGCTATACATCTGCTTAGAAATTTAAAAAATTGCTTAATTTAATTTCATGTTATAAATGTTTCAAACTGACTAGAAAAAACCTAACACGTGGGTGCTTTCTATCAGGATGTAATTGTTGCCACAGCACTACATATTGGATCATATTTGGCCCCATGTGTCACAGTCACCTTGCACATATCCTGGATTAAATGACTTTCGTGAGTCAGTCTGGAAACTAGAAGTAACCAACAAATACACCAGATGTGACCCACATTTGATAAATGAGATGGTCTGGCACCCAGTAAGCTCACATCTGGGGCAAGCATCAGAATTTCTGCTTCAAAAAGTAAATTTTAAGCCCAGAAATATGAAAAATATAGAAAAAAACATTTAAAGCAACGGGAATTTAAACCTATCTTAAAATTACAATATGCAATATTTTTGCCCCATGGAACAGCAGGTGATGTGATGTGTGCATTCAAATAAGTTTATTAGAAACTTTCATTTATTAAATGCATTTTACAAAACCAAAAGATGGCGAGGCCAGATGAAAGACATATTTGCTTATTATACACAATGTTAACTTAAATGCATAAACAAGGAGGAGCATCTCTCAACTCAGTGAAAACTACTTTACCTTCTCAGCAGTTAATAGTGATAGTGCAGTAACCTCCCCCCTCAAAGTTTTAGAAGATCTAGACCAAGCCTAAATGCTTTCTATGGATAAAAATAACTTTGTCTTGTAGCTCTTATGTAGAACACAACTTGAACATTTCTGCTATTTTTGCATTGTTGCTTTTGACCTCTCAGCTGCCTCTCTGAGCAGTTTACAGTACATCCTTTTATTCAAATTGGGGAAAGATCTGATCTTTTTTTAATGAAAATTTGCCCCATAATTCCCCAAATATTGATAACTACCTGCTCAATATGCCACCATGTAAGCAAAAGACTTTAGATACTCTCCTCCTGACTGATCCCTTTGTATAATTAGGCCCTTTGAAACTTTAAATGCTGAATCTAGATCAGATCATGCTTTGAAAAATGTTTTATTAAAGAGTATTCACAGCAACATAACCTGGTAATTGCAACTTTTTACATCTTTTTTTGCCTTCCAGATAAAAATGCATTTTTCTTTTGAATTATATTATACATGTCACATCAAATTTCTACAAAGCTTTAGTGACTAATCTTTGTTTTTTTTTTCTTAATCACAGACAAACTAGCATTTTGAAAAGAATGGGACTTTTGAGAAACATTTTACTTTGCAGCAATGAACATATTGTCGTCAAACTTTATGATATAGAAGCCAGAACAAGTGAAAATTGAATGATTAGACAACTGGGTCTGAGCATCTCCCAAAACCGAGCTCCTTTGGAATTTTCCTGGTCTTTGGCTTAGGAATGGTTTGGAGAGAATAATTTGGGTCCAAAGTCTCAAGATCTGCTGCTTACATCTTGGAGTCACCACAGCACCTTTAGGTCTGTACCTCCAGGGGTCAAGGCTGTTGACAGAAAAAGCAATCAACACACAATTGAGAAGGGTTCATATGGCTAATTGGTCTATTTAGAGTAGTGGGGGTTATATTTACTCAATAATTCCTCAGAATGATACAGTTGAGACTGTAGGACTGTGTTTTTGAAGACAAGGAAGCTTTGAGTAGCTGGTCATGGAATATTTTGGAAAAAACAGTCAAATCACTGAACCGCAAGATTTTTTAAAAATCTAACGGTAACAGACTAGTTTGAAATGCAAAATCTACAAATGCTAAAACTCCACTATGCCTGTAAATGTATTTGTTTAAGTCTAAGCAAAAGCAAAAGATTAAATTGACGTGTTCGTGGAATTTAATCAAGAAACCAAGTAACCACAATTTCTGTGCCTATTTATGAGCAAGCATCCTTGAAGAGAGGAGGAGCACAGGAGAGGCATATACTAGACAGACAGGAAACCACAAGACCTGAATAATGTTTTGAACAAGGAGATTTTAGATTGATAAAACACAGCACTCGTGAGAAGAACACATTTCTCAAGGTTTATCAGAAACCTCTGCTTCATTGAAAAAAAAAGCACAAACAAGATTAAAAAAAAAGACTAAATAAGAACTCTTCACTAAATATTAGGATACAATTCAACATTATGAGTATTTGCAAAGATGTTATCAGTTTTTTTTATGTCGTTTACCAGCTAACAAGTTAAATTATAGGAATGACCGTACCCAGTTTGTAATTATATGATACTAAAATAGTAAATTAAGCAAAACTAAATAATTTTACTGTCTAGGCTGGGTTAATCACTTCAGAATACAGTTTGACAATAGTGACCATTTCAGGATGAAATTATCTAAACTTCAATATCCAACCGTGCAAGGTTGCAATACGTTTTGCACAACTTGTTCTCTAATCAGCAAGCAGAAACTCACCACTCACCACAAAGTCAGTTAAACATTGAATAGAAATTATGTTACAGACGTCAAGGAGGGAGCTATCAGGTATCAAACGCAGATTATAAAGATTAGGTTTAATTTGTAGGGCCTGACAATCATTTTCCCCACAAGGGCCAAGAATAAATTGATGGATCTCAGGAATATATCCATCACTGTTGTTGGCTATTATTTCAGTATGTGGCTTGAAATAAGAAAACCAACTTAGTGTGCTACTTAAATGCCCTACTTTTATGTTGATGATACATCATTGTAGTGTCAACTTTACGTATGTCTGTTTGGGCATGTGTGGGTGGGTATGTATGTGTGGGCGTGTGGGGGTGCGTGCGTGTATGCGTGTGTGTGTTGTTTAGTTTAATTAAATGTCAGAAAATGGAAAAGAGTAAAAAAAGTTTTTAGTTATTTTATACAGTGTTCTGGAAATAATTTGGTTTATAAGTAATATATCTGAAATTATACCAGAAATGAAACCTAAGCTTTGATTTTTTTATCAGTCATTTATGGGTTGACATTTATAAAATCCAAGCATTTTTCACTGTTATAAAAATAAGAAAATGCAATAAAATTGTGATTCTTTTCTGCATTCTAAAGAGCATTTAAAAACCATCCACTTTTGACAGTAATTTCAGTTGCTTAAACAATAAGTGAATGTAACTATAGTATAAATAAAAACAATGATAAAAGTTACAATGTATCCCCGTGATGGTATTAGTGCATGGAAAGCTCGGGATGAAACTTATGGAATAAAATATTCATACAGAGCAAAAGCAGGAGAAGAAGCTTTAGCATGAAGTGCTTTATAACTCACTTTAATCTACAGCCCAGGCAACTATCTCTGCAGTATTATCATCAGCTGACACTGTAACGATCACAGTCTGTTTGCCATCTCCTCTAAATGAGCCTTTGTCTTCACTCTCAAATGTTAATGCTTCTTTTAAGCTCCAGAATAAATATTGAACATGAAGTAAATAGCAAGCACATTCTCTTTTTTATTTATTTTTCCACAGAAAATTGCTAGTATCAACTGGATGTAAAACTCTCAAGCTAATTTTCTGTTATCAAAGAATGATGTTAAATCTTCTGGTAATACCTCTTTCCTCTTGGTATAAAAATGCTAAGACTTCCAGATTTAAGTAACTTACACTTTGATATATTTCTACCTGAATATGCTGCAGATCAGAAGATTAGATCTGAAATGGGGGACATGAAGGAAAGAACTTGTTCAGATTCTCCGAATCCCAACGCCTCATCACAAATAGGTATGTTCCTTTGAGTTCATTTAAAGTAATAAATAATAAATTAGTTCCATATTTTATTATAGCTCCAGCAAAAAAGACAACAGAGAAAAGAGAATAGCAAAGAATTATCAATGAAGAGACACAATGTTGGCACTAAAATGCATCAGAAACACTTCTCTGAGATTTATGTCCATGTTAATATGAAAGCCTTACACAGTTGAAAGAGGCTGCGCATCCCTGATGTAAATCTTTCTCCTTAATGTTTTTCTTCCAGCCAACGAATTTTGTGACAGTCTGCAAATCTACATGGTTCTGACAGACCTGGAGAAGAAAGCCATTGGCACCATTTGTTTCCTGGGTGGTCCGATAACACTGATGGAGAACGTCCTTGTCCTTGGAGTTATTGCCACCTCGGCGGTGCTGAGACAGAAACCCTCTTATCTGTTCATTGGCAGCCTCGCCCTGGCAGATGTCTTTGCTAGCTGCTTCTTCACCACAAGTTTCCTGGACTTTCATCTCTTCTGCCGCTGTGACGGTCCAACTGCATATCTCTTCAAGTTAGGAGGGGTTACCATGGCCTTCAGTTCTTCAGTTGGGAGCTTGCTGTTAACTGCACTGGACCGATACCTCTGCATCCACCAGGCATCCAGTTACAAGGTTCTGCTAACCCGCCGAAGGGCCCTGCTGAGTCTCCTGATTCTCTGGAGCATCACCATCTTCATTTCCTCCTTGCCACTCATGGGCTGGAGGTGCCCCACATTGCTTAACCCTCCATGCTCATGCTTGTTCCCCTTCATCAGTCAAGCCTACTTGGCCTGCTGGACTACATTTATCCTCATACTTCTCGCATTAATTTTGGTGGCCTACGCCCTGATCCTGTGGAAGGCCCACCGTCATGAATCTGCCATGACCAACCTCCAGGGGGCAGCAGGTGCCGGTCAGGCCCGCATGAGAATGGATATTCGGCTTGCTCGTACTTTTGGTTTGATTCTCCTCATACTGGTGGGGAGCTGGCTCCCTGTACTCACCTTCATGCTAGTTGATGTCTCTATATACTTGACTCATAACCAGCAGAGAGCTTTTGCCTTTTGCAGCACCCTTTGCCTAATGAATTCTGCAGTCAACCCACTGCTTTATGCCCTGCGGTGCCGAGAGCTAAGAATTGCTCTGCTGCAGTCTCTACAAAGGTCATGTGGTTTCTGGAAGTGTAAGAACTCTACAAATGACTTAAATCTCACAGGGCATTCTGCAGAAGACAACTGTGCTACAGTGTCTGATGACACTCTGGCAGTGAGAACCCCTCAACTCGACTCTGTCTGTGAAATAGTGAACAATAAGTCGAGTTAAATAAACATAGTGGAACATTGTAACAAATTAGCAACTCAGATGGATGAAGATTTGAAGGGTGCTGGTGAAAGACTGTAAAACCAGCAACCTAATGTAATGATTTACGTACTTTGATAAAAAAGAAAAGAAAAATACAACCTTACATTTTTATTGTACTTTGTTTTGCTTATAAAAGACCAAATGGCTGATAGTGACATTTTATTATTCATTGTTTTATTTTCATTGGGACAATGAACCTAGATGCAATGCATAATTAATAAAGTAATAAGCAAACAGATTTAAATCTGGCACTGAGAAGAAAACCAATATAATATGACCAAAACAGCACACAAATGGAACTAAAATCTCAAACACCTGCACTCATCAGAGGAGGGAAACTGGACAGAATTGATGACGATGGATAACGCTAAACACAAACCAATGTTGGAAGAAAATCTGTGTGTGGTTATAGACTGAGGTTTCTGTTTCCAACAAGATGAAGACCAGTAACACCCAAACTCATGAAATGGTTTAAATCTGAGGTGCTACTATTCTGCAGCATTGCTACTCTAACCCACCTGAATAAAATGAACTGCTCATTACCAGACCTCTGCCGAGATGATGTTAGATGAAGCTAGTAAAAAACTTCAGTATTTTTACTAATGCTTGGCAATATTGTTGAAGCCATATATGGGATACTGCAGACGTATGAAAGAATGTAATCTGGTCAGATGAAACAAAAAAATTTACTTCATGCAAAACATGCATGAAAGAAAACTAATATTTAGTAACACAGTGAAACATGGTAGTACCCCAGCTTTTGGAAAGCTGATTCGAGCTAAACGGACTGATTCAATACATAGGTAGAACTAAGTACAATGAAATCCTGGAAAAAATAGTGAGAGGCAAGAGAACACTCGATAAAATCAGTTCAGTTAGAAAATAAAAAGAAGGATTCAAAGGTTAAGGGATTTGTGGTGCTGATGAAAGAGCATTTTAAAACACTGCTGTAATCGTCATGATAAGAATGACAATTCCAATTGAAGTCTTGCATTTCTGCCTTTTCTAATAAAAGACTGTGAACATATTGAATTTTGTGTAACTTGTATTTAAGCAAACTGTAATATCAGTAATGTTATAATATTACATTAACCTATTTGGACCTTTATTCTTTTTCAAGATAGACAAAATAAGCTTTTTTTTTTATTAAATAAGTTTATTTATTGTATGAGTTTCTGTACACTGTCCCATGGAACTAAAACGGTTCCAGTAGAAATGTTGTAAATACTTCAATAAAAGCAAAGAAAAAGACTTGTGTGTTAGTATGCACTTAACCATTGCTTTGACTAATTTAGGCTGAATACTGTTTCACCGCTTGATCTTCTGTATAGTAACTTTACAGTTGAAAGTAGTAGGGCACACACAAATTTCTAGTTTTTTTTTTCTAATTATGCTTTGAAACAGTTACAAATGTAAACATTTTTCAGTTTTTATATTAGCATTTTTTTGGGCCTGATATGTCTTAGGTTTTGGAGATTTCATGTCTTATTTTGGATCTTTCAGATTCTGTTCATTCCACCTGTGAGGTTTTTTGTTGTTGTTGTTGTTTAAATTGGAGTAGACCGTGCAAGCTTATCTGCCTTGCAAATCCCAATTTAGTAGACCAACAAAGGCTTATAGCAAAGAATGCTTAACCCCTAAACAAGCACAATTAAAAACTAACATGTCCTCGAGAGGTCTAAACATATGTGGCATTATAAAAAAAATGTTTTCTTGCATTTTGCATGCTCCAACAGAATCATGTCCCAGTTTCTGTAAGTAATGCAGATCTTTGAAATTGACAACACACATCGTCAAGACCCTGCACTCATCATCATGAGTGCAGGGTCTCATGATGATGAGACCCTGCATTACATTACATTATGGACCGTTAATAGAAAATGGTCTGAAAAAAAAACCAACAATCAAGAATCATTTATTGTCTTAATGTGTACAAATTCCACTAAATAAAGGAACATGATCACATGCACCTCACATGAACCTGTCTGCAGATTTATTAATGGTATCAAGTTAACTGCCTGATACAGAAGAATTGCTGGCAAAAATGGGACCCATGTGTGACCTATGAAACCCACTCAACATCTACAGAGCACCCAGCTGGTTTTGTAAATGTTGCCTAGAGAGAACGTCCATATGTAGCCATCACACACATTGACCTGCTTTCACTAATATAGTATGACAAAACTACTTATTGATCAAAGTCTACTTAATATTTATTTTTAACTTGGAATGTTGGAACCCCTTGTAACTCATTATAATATTTACAGAGTGGTTAAAATTGTAATTCTTCTCGTTTGTTTAATATGTATGTATTTTGTCATCATTCTTCTAATAACTCCATATTAAATAATTTAGAATCTAAGAACGACTCATCCTTCCATTCAATTCCCACAAAACTAGGACCTCATACTCTGAGTAGTACAATCCTTTATATTTGCCCACAACTCCCAATTTTGTACCTCTAGGATCCTTTAATTGCCAGTCAATACATGGATATTTGCTACTGTTTTATTTTAATTTTTTTCTTCTACTTCATCACCTCCACCAGACGTCTCATGAACCCTGGATGTAAGTTCAACTGGAAGGAATCACCAACACCGGGGTATTCATGACCGGAAGTTGAAAAATAAAAAAAACAAATAAAGGGCACAAAATTACGATTTTATTAAAGATGATGTTTTTAAATTGTGTTAAAAGCATGTTTAAAAATTAATTATGAGTAAGAATTGTTAATAACATTAAATATAATGACAAAAATAACACCATGACCCCTCTTTTCGTACAGTGGTATGATCCGCCATTGTGACGGTTTAAAAATTCAGCAGGCAGTGTCGGCTGTTACTACTCAGAGCAGAAAATCTGTTGTTGTGGAGAGAAAGAAAGCCGAATCAGAAATTCGAGGAAACGTTTAAAAGCCAGCGTCAAACCCCATCTCGGCGGGTGTTTTTTTTTTTCTATCTACTGCTACTCTCCCGGTTTGTTTTAACAAACATGGCTTGCGGTGCGACGTTAAAGCGGTCGATGGAGTTTGAGGCCCTCCTCAGTCCCCAGTCTCCCAAGCGGAGAAGGTGCAACCCACTACCGGGGACTCCGAGCACTCCGTCCCCGCAAAGATGCAACCTCCGTACCCCGGTAGATAGTCCGGGCCACTCGATGTCTCCTCAGCCCATCGGAGGCGAACACAGGCTCACTCCAGGTATACATTTTTAAATAATTTGACGTATTTTGTGTGTTTCAGGGTGGGTGTCGTGGGGGGAGGGGGTTTGGGTGGAGTGGAAGAATCAGAATGGGGGTTGGAGGCTAAACGTTAGCCGGACTCGGCTAAGGTGATGAAGGGGAATGTAGTTGCTAAGTCAAGCTCGCATATGGTTGTATTGATGGTTAAATACACCAAATTAAGCTCAAAAGTAAAAGTGAGTTCATAGTTATTGGTTAGTGGCGTCTTGCCAGTTCCTAATACCCGGCTGTGTTAGCTTGTCCTGGCTAATGTTCAGGTAAATAATGGCTATTGCTGCGTTCAAAACCCTTCTCTTGTCATGTGAACGTTGTATATACACGACTCGTATCATGTTTGCTCTACCCTTGTCTGTGATACCAGCCAATTGAATTAAATGTTGAACTTTCTTCACAATCTGACATACTTTATTTAAAGGGGCCTGCCTATTCTTCAGCACCCAAATATCTAATCTGTTGAAACACGAAACGGGCAAACGGCATCATATGAGCAGCCATATCAATACTGTAGGTATGTTAGAAAGTTCTCGTAGGCGTTTTTACTTATTTATTTAAAAATATATATTTTCAGCAATTATCCATTTCAAAAAAGTAACTGCCGGACATAAATCCTTTGTCTTCTTTACAGATCCTGTTAAATAAATCAGCACCAGAACTGAAAGCAAAACGATGTTTTCCCCTTACCCACAACCAGCCCCTTAAAGAAGTGAAAAATATCAAGTTGTCTTGAACTTGCCTAAATATATTATTGAATAAATAGTTGTTCATATAAACCTAACATTTGTTAAATAATTTTAACCTGCAAAAAGTGTGGCAAGAAATTAAAAATGACTTTTAAATTGTATTCTGAATTGTAAAACCTTTTTAAAAGTTTTACCCCAAAAACCCCAAATTATTGCAATACAAAAAATAGTTTTGCCATAAAAACCTTAACAGATGACCTTTGATAAATGTTTGGTGCACTTTTGTTTTTTGTATTTTTGCATGGTTTGTTTTATCTGCTTAATACCAACAGTTTTATTAAAAGAAAATACTTTTGGTATCCATTGTGCACATTAAATAAGAGTTTTATTGTCTCAGGGAAACATGTTTACTTACTGGGCATAGTAAAAAAAAAAAAAAAAGCTTTTAATCCTTTAATTTTTATTTTTTTTGCTTTAAGAAATTTCAGTTGATTAACATGTAACTTTGAAAAGTTCAGTTAAGGTTCTTGGAAAGAATGATTATTTTCACAATTGAAAGCAGTGACAGCGAAAGTTCTTCCTCTAAACAAAAGGTCTTTGACTTTCATTCTTTTTAATATGAAAGATTATATTTATATTGGGAAGTTGAGATATAATAAGTGACTAGTTTTTAAGGGGATCTGGATCCCATGTGGGCCATCTAAGTATCTACCTACTAAAGAAGATAAGAGCATTCATTTTTGAGTCAAGTTTTTGTGGAATTTAAAAAGCTTTTTAGGCTTTAGTGTTTGTGGTACGTTGTTGTGGTACTTCCTTATGATAAATGCTTATCCCTATTGCATATTTATCAAATCTGTTGATTGTTGGTATGCGTACTTGGACAGATTCTCAAAACTACAATAACAAATTAAAATCCGTATTAAGGAGACTGCGCAAATCACTAGTCAACTGATTTGAATACAAATGGCACTTTAGCAGATGGTAACATATCAACTTTAACATCTAATCATCTTATCTGATAGAGCACAAAAAAGATAAATGGCATTACAGTACATCATTGCAGCTTGCTAATTAGGTGCTGCCTGACTAATGTTCCTTGGCTCCACTACCACAATTGTCTTGTATTTAAGTGGGGGGTTACTGTTATGGACCACAGCCGCTTTTCTTTCCACAGAGCTGGAATGCATTGTTCATTATTGCCTGTTTTCTCCCACTGGCAACTACATTGTGTTAGTGTTGGATGGGTTCATGGTGCACAAGTGGACACCAGATAGTTAGCTGGAGATCTCCACTGTAATCCAGTGCATTTTTGGCAGCAGCCAGGCCTCATGCTTGTGCTTTTTGAATTCCAATAAGATATTGCTGGGTGTCCTTGGAATTCTTGTCTTCCAATTGAATAGCAATGAGATGCTTCTTTGTCTTGTGTAATTGAAAGTTGATGCTCTTTTCATGACATAAAATAAAGGACAAGTTTCTGTTTGATATATTTCCATATTCTTCATCTGACATTTGCTGGGTTCAATTTTGGTTTTTGAGGGCTCTGGAGCGGTTTGTCCTTTTGCAAATGTTGTCCCTATGCATCATCATCTTGTCACTGCAAACCGTAGACCATTAGTTATTTTATTATAGCTTTAATATGTAAATTAATTATCATGTATATCTAACTCATTTCTGAACATGTTTACACTTCATTTGCATTTATTTAGGTTCTGATTTATGTTTTTTTTTTTACAGAAATCAGAAATCATCTTAATAGTCAAACTAAAATTCCTCAAAGCTTCCACATACTTGTAGATTTCAAAATCTTAAGCCATGTTTTGTTCCTTTAGACCATGATTTAAATATCTCTTGTTGTCAGAATGGGTAAAAAAGGAGCCACTGGAGTGTATGCATGGTCAGTACCAAGTGTCCTGTGGCAGACTTGACCATTTTCCAAATGTAAAACAACCAAGATTATGAAGTGGTGAAATCATCAGAGCCAGTTTTGCTTTGAGTGATGGTGAAGAAATCAGTTGGGTTTTCCTCAATTAATCTTGTGATCTTTTATCTCTGCTTTGTTAGTGGTTTTGATACAACATTACATGCTGAAGACATTGACATTGTTCAGCATCCCTAAGCAGAAACCTGAAGAGAAAGGACTGTTTAGTTTATAGAAAGTTAAACACTTTGGTTTCAGATGATGTAATCCAGGACACTTCTATATCATCTGACACTGTCCATAGTTCCTTCTGCCATTTGCTGCACCAACGGTTTATACTTTTGTTTAAAAAAAAAAAAAAATCCAGACCACTTATACTTTTAGTCCAATTTTGCACATATAGATCTATATCACCTTGGAATCTGTTTCAAATTCAAATTATGTCTCCAGACAACTGGTTTGTGCTTCAGTTAAGTGCCTTGCAGCAGGGGAGTGCTGCTGTAAACCTATCTTTCTGATGTGATTTGCTAAGTGGGAGTTTTGCATTTGGTAAAGGTCACCTGTCCTCCCCCTAACCTGCTATCTGCACTGAAGCTTTCCAGTTATATCTACACTTTACCTGGAGGCCTAAGACAGGATCTTGAAACTCGCAGTTGGAGTAGATTTATCTATATGTTGACGCATTCACTTAAATATATATTGTATCTAATATTTAACATGCTACTAGTGGTAACTGTTGGATGTGTAATCGGAGTTGGACACCAGCAGGGGATAAACTTCTGGGAAAGTGATTCCCGTTCTTTGAAGAATAAGTCAGAGCGTTGTACTGTTTTGAAACTGATGGCATTATTCCTCCTGACTGATCTGGTGTAAATACAGCGGACACAGAACATATCGCAACTTGCTTTTAAGTAGAGCTGGACAATAAATCAATAACAACATGCAATAGACACTTGGTCAGTATCAAAAGATAATACATCTGATAGAATATTCACTGAACTCTGATCCAGAACCTCACATCATTCTGGGGCACGTAGGCAGAGGACAGGGTTTAGCTCAACCTCTCACTGCCAGCTAAGCAAGGTGGTTGGCATCATTTAACTCGCTCTTTGAGCAACTTGTGCAGTAGAAGTCTAGAAGTCTCAGGTTTCGACAGTTGTCGACTGATGTGAAGCGCTTTTATCATGGTAAGCTTTTCAGCCACATTGTCCAGTCCTACTTTAAGGTATTTGTAACATCTGAAACCTCCTGTCAACACACACAAGCCTTTTAAAAAATGGAAGGGAAAGTAAATTGAGCCAGCTGTGTTTTCTCTGGCTAACTGTCCATCCATTAAAGCTCTGCTCTGGTCGGCTAAACTCTTTAACAGAGGCTCTTGCTTCTGCGTGTCTCTGACTCCCAGAAGCCTCTGATGGCTTCACCTGGTTGTGTCTTCTACCGTTTTTGCCAAGCGGTGCGTGCTGCTAAGCAGCTAGAAGTTGGATTGGACGCAACATGATGCACAGTTGAAGAGGCGTTTTATTTCCCTCACAGATGAACCCAGCAGTTGTCAGTATGTAGTGTCTGCCATTTTCCATCACATTGTGTACAAAATTTCCTCCTACTTTTAATGAATGCAGCAGGACTGTGGGGATAAACTGGACCTGTTCAATGGCTATGCTCTTACAACTTGACAGTGAATGAATGAATGAATGAATGAATGAATGAATACTATAGTGTTGGTCTTAATAATTGGGTTTATTTCCCTCTATATTCAGCGTCTCATTTCTTTAGGTTGACCGTTCTTAATAACTAACAGCTCAGTTTGTTATTTTTTTTTTAATACAGAGCTTTCATAAATAAAATGTGTACTGCACAGTGCGCATAACAATGGAAGCTGGTATTCATAAATTCTTTCTTGTAGTGTTTTTGTCCCCTTGTATAGAAATTATGATTATTTTCAATCAATCATTTTGAACTACAATCTTTCTAAAATATTGCTGTTAACATTTAAGTAGTAAATTCTACCTATAATCAGTGAAATTACAGTTTTGCATGTTGCTCCAAATTGTAGTTATGTTCCAGAATCCTCCAGGTTATTCTTTATAGTTCATTTCTTATTGGTCAGATCGCCTGTAATGTATCAACTTATTGGTTTTGTTTTAGCACCAGGCTTCATTGTGATTGTTTTTAGCGTCAAACAACGGGAGTTTACTGAGCATGGTTTTCATACCGCAACATGTCAGAAACGCCTGGACTTTAATTGGCTCTGCTGATATCAAGACCGATTTTGGACATGAAGAAGGTCTGTGCGCACTTAATGCAGAGTCATACTGAGAGCTTTTAGTTGAAATCAAACTTGTAATTATTTTAGTGTCTAATTTCAAGCTGTCTTGATGCAGCACGTAAGGTTGAGTGCAGTTAAAGCTTGTCATAAAATCCCATCAAGTTTTTTTTTTTTATGTAATATGATGGTTGTGACTAGATGCAAGCGCTTGCTAAAACAAAACCCTGCTGCAAGGTTTCTTTTTTTTTTTTTAAAATGCTTTTATAAGAAATGCACAACTTTTTTGGGTGTGCTCTATTCGTACACATGACCTAATGATTTAGAAAACCGAGCAGACTTGTTATAGACAATATTCATGCTGTGAACAGTTGTATGGAGTGCAGTGTTTGTTGGCTAATGTATTCCAAGTGTTTTCAACTTGGAATACATTTTTAATGCTAATCTGATACTTAGCCTGTTGGCCAGAGTCTCACAGCAGCAGATGTTCACACCGGGCACATATGACGTTGCCCAAAATGCTGAAGGTCATAGAGTGATAGAAATGAGAAAGCAGAAACTAGGCATGCATGTATTGCAGCTGACCTCGTCATTACAATATTTCTAAACTATCGCCTCCACTAAATCATGCGGAACTATTTGCAGCGCACCACAGATGAAACGTGTCTTTTGGTTGACATTGCCTTACTGATGCCTCAACTGGACAATATAAGGCAAACAGCCATTGCTTTGTGGTTCTCAAATTGGTCGGAGTGCGTATTGACATCACGCAGCCATTGGTAATGCTGTGAGATCCATTTAAAAACTCATAATCATTCCTGACAAATCCAAGTTACAGGTTTCAAGTGGAGGAAAAACTTTGAGCTCCTTTTCAGCTTATGAGCAGGTTGCAGAGAGAGAGAGATGAAGACACTCTCTCTCTCTCTCTCTCCACCCAAGATAAATGAGGCACGGTCCCCCAGATAGAAGTGCACCACGTACACAAAGTTCACTAAGAAAGATAAAGTTCCTCTCCTATATTTGGGTTATCGACTGAGTTTGAGGCCATGTTGTCCTTTTTTTTAAAAGTTGTTTTTCCAGCAGTTGCGAGAGCAGAGACTGTCGCTGCGTGTTTTTTTTACCTTCAGCGTTTAAACTTAGAATCAGGTTAATGGCTTTTCTGTCGCAGATGAATAAGGTGGCATTCATTTTTTTTTTTTTTCCACTTTTTGAATTTTTGTAGTCACTTTTTAGATAAAGTTACACATTAGGGTTTTTAAATTGATATGATCCACTTCACAACTTTGAAACAATTGTATGTAAATATTTCAAAGAAGACCAACGTTTTTACATTTCTACCCAACTAAAAAGGGAATTGTGATGCAGCTTAGCCTTTATGAAATGACATCTTTAAAAAAACAACAACTTGAAAACAGAAGTGAAAATGACAGTCACAAGATTATAGTGTTTTATGCCAGCTGTTGGTGTTGGTTACAAACACAAACAGCTGTTGTCAGCTGTTCTATCTGTCGAGCTGTCAGTATTTAATCTAGAACACTGCTTCCTGTTAGTGAATGTTTTTTTTTTGAGAGAATGCAGGAAGTGGTTACTGTTGTAGTTTGTCTGAAGTGGGTCGACTGATTGAGCTTCCCTTTAATAGTTTTGTTTACACTGGAAGACCTCCAGCATTGTATATGCATGCTTTTTGTTGAGCTAAAAGAACTGGCACCAAAGACTAGGCTAATGATTTAATTCCTGGAAACTTTCTGGCAGATTAAAACCTCAAAGATGTTGTGTGTTTTTTTTGTTGTTGTTGTTGTTGTTGTTTTGTTTTAATCAAAATTAGGCCCATTAAATCCCATTTCTCACTTCTCAGTCTACTTAGGATGTTTCTAGTTAATGCTCAAAAATATTCTTTCCAAGAAGGATTTTCTTTGGTGTCAAAGTTCGTATTGCTTTAGGTTTCATAGTTATTAATTTTTGTTATGGCCATTTTTTGACTTTGTTCCTGTCGACTTTCTCCAGAGCAAATCTTCCAGAACCTTCGCCAGGAGTACAGCCGGATCCAGAGGCGACGGCAGCTGGAGGGGGCCTTCAACCAGACCGAGGCCTGCAGCTCCAGTGACGCTCCCAGCCCCAGTACCTCCCTCACCGCTCCCAGCTCCCCACCAGGTAGGACACACACCCAATAACCTGCTCAGAACACTTTTAAATGACACGTTGCATAATACCTAAATTGCAACTTTTTTTTAGTAGTGAAGGAATTGTATTAGTTAAAAAAAGGGTGGAGGAGAAGAGGAGTGTAGCTGTAACTCTATGTGGTGGTGAAGAACTTAATGTGAGTATTTGGTAGCATTGTTGCAAACATGATGTAGCAGCTCCTAATTGAAACATTTCATGGAACAACATGTTAACAAGAGAATGCTCAATATGATAACTTGGTCAGTAGGAGAGGTGGATAATATAAGTGTGTACTAAACGATTGTGACAAATTACTTGCAGGCCTGTCTCAGATATGAAGAGGAATGAAATCTGCTTGTGAAATAAAGCAATGATTATACAGACAGAGTCTTTAAGAATGTTTCTGCTTATAAGCAAGATCTTTATAAAAGGTGATGAGGTGTTCATGTTGATTGGATATTTTGCTCCTAAACAGCCTTTGGGACTTTAAAGACATCTTCTAAATTTTGAGGCATTTGCAAGCTTGACCTTGGAGGTGGTGGTTATGTTGAGTTACAGGCCTCACAATGCTCAGAGAAAATGTACCACCAGCGATAAAATGTTGTAAATGCTTTATTTTAGCAGTGTAGGAGGAAGAAATGTCTTTTTGTTCTAAATTCCCTAGAAATTAAACAGCTAAAAACATAAAGGTCAGTTATTGTGTGTGTGTGATGTACTGTAATCCTCTGGTGTCCAGGCCCCTGTGCAGAGTGGACTTATATTTCACCGTGACAGAGCTGTTTTTACCCCAGCCTCATTCTGGCTCTGAGCTGACTGTGATTTACTCACATTTCACTCTACCTGGCTCATAGCAGACCTCAAAGACCATAAAGTGATAAATCAGAAGGCTGGCTCCAGTTTCAGAGTGACCGAGACGCTCGAGGTGCTGAGACAGTGCCAGCATCAGGGCTGCATGTCTTGTGTTGAACAGAAAGAAAAGCTATAAACTCTCTTTTTTTATAACTGATATCTGTTGTTTTTCTCAGGTGCCTCGAGAAAGGACCAGCCCTCGTTCACACTGAGGCAGGTCAGCTACCTGTGTGAGCGCCTGCTCAAAGACCACGAGGAGAAGATCAGGGAGGAGTACGAACAAATCCTTAACACAAAACTCGCAGGTGAAGATAAATGTCAGCACTTTCTGAAGTTAGTTTTCGTTTCATTCCAAAGTGTGGTTTGCATTTGTTAGTAATCCATCTGTAATTTAATCTTCTAAATTCAGCATCTCCATGACGGTTTCAAAGGTTCAGGACACACCTTAAGCTTCAAGCATCTCATGAAGCACTGTTCAGTCAATCATCTGAATATGGGAAAGATTTTTGGCCCAGCTGCAAACTTGCAGGACCAAAATGAGACATTTACAGCTCAGATGGGAGGATATACAGTAACATACAGCCTGACCCACAATGAAATGGTTTCAATCTTCTTTTTTATGACGATTGATGGTCTAATGCAGATTTTTCACGCTGTTTTCTTATTTCTATCTGTGGAAAATCAACACATACAATTATTTTGTTTTACTTGAGGTTGATATATAATATAAAATACTTTGAGATTTGTGGCAGTAAAGTGAGAAAAAGCAAAAATCTTTAGGTGATGTGAATACTTTTACTAGGCACTATTGTCATTTCTTACAGCTGTTGTGTTTAAGTCTCATAGATGTCCATGAAAGGACTTTAAGTGCTTTGATGATGATCTGAATAAACGGATCACACAAACTGCGGAAAACAGCAGTTAGGTGTTTTTTTAAAGAGACATTAAGGAAAAGATTTAGACAAGCTACTGGTCACAAAATACTTGCAAATGAGCTTTACATCTCTTAAAACTATCTATCATCTCTAATTTCAGAACAATATGAATCTTTTGTGAAATTCACGCAAGACCAGATCATGCGAAGATATGGAGCCCGGCCCGCAAGTTGTAAGTACCAGTTTCTGTGTTGCGTGGTTCTTCCTGAAGCTGGTGAGCTCATGTGATCTTATTTTTATCTGTTTCAGATGTCTCCTGAGCTCACATCAGTGTGATCCTGGCTTCCTCTCACATGATGGCTGCTCTTCTTCTGCCTCCTTCCTGTTGATTTTAAATTTTATTTCCCCAACTTTTCCCTCCCCTTTCCCTCTCCACGCTCAGATTGGGTGCCATGGTTTATCCAGTTTTTAATCCAAAAAAATTAGTTTCTTACTTTAAAACTATTGCTGCTGGCCAAATAATTAGAATTCTGTATGAAGCCTGCTTTTTTTTTTTTTTTTTTTTTTTTTTAAATTTCTTTTCCTTTTCTTTCTCTGCTTTTTGCTATTAAGATCTTTTACCAGACATCCTGGGAAAAAAAGCAGATGTTAATAAAAAAAAATCTTTAGCTGGCGCTGTAGAAAAGCTTATTGGCTTGTGTGATTATGCTGTATAACCTCCCAGCAGCTATATTTAATGGCTCCTGCTTCTCACCATGTTCTACTTTTCTCCCCTGCTCTACCCGCCTCACCTCCCTCCTCACAACTCTTCCTGAGAATGTGGATTTTTCTCCCTTTTAAAGAAAAACAATAAAAGTTCTGTGATTTAAAAATTTGTTGTACTGGATTGTTCATTTTGGTAAATTGTACAGTTTTTCTTTTTCAAGCTCTTATACCATTACCTAATTTTGTTTGCTCTAAAATACTCAGTTGCAGATGAACGCAGGGCTAAAACAATAGTTTTATGATGGGTTTGAATGCATATGGTTTGTTTCAGTAAAGAAGCAAAATAGACAAATAAAAACATTGATAAGCCACAAGAGAGTCCTATTTCAGCTGTTTTACCAGAGGTAAAACTCTTGGCTGGTTGGAGAAAATGCCTTGAAATCATGACTGCTACTAGTAGAAATAAATTTTATGCGAGTCTGGCTCAGCAACAACCATTAGATGGACTCTAAAATGTGAGTATCTGATAGAAATCTCTCCAAAGAAAATGGAGCTTTATGAATTAGTGGATTTTTACAAGTTTGTTTTTTCTATTACTACAAATTACAGAGGTGGAACACATTCTTTTAATAAATATTCCTAGGGTCCAAATGTGGTAATTGTATGGATTTTATGGGGTTCAAAACAGCAGTGACCACTGACTCAACCATGTGACCAAAGGTTTCTTGCAAATCAGCCAGGAAAGTAAACAAGTCTCTGGTGACTGACGCTGATGACATTCTAGTTTTGAATAATACCAGGAAGCCTGCCTTCTATTTTGTTGAAATAAACATATCATTTTGCATTATTTTAGGTCTGTAATTATATTTACATTGGTTCGGTTGAAAATATTATGTAATGTACCGTTAGCCTTTAAAAATCTAAGCTCCAACTTGCCTTTTTCAAAGAGCCAACAGTTCCTTACAAAATTAACTCTTCATGCGCCTCGACTTGTTCATTACAAAAACAAACGGCACATATTATCCGATATGCTAACACAAACCCGTAAATAATTTGGAAATGCAAGTTTTCAGTCCTTTTTTTTTTCTTTACCAGTAACCTAAAAAGTGAAGTATGCATTGGTATCCTGCCATTCTTAGTCAATGTTCTGAACCATGTTTTGCTGCTGCATTGTTGCCCTACTGTAGTCTATAATATATATTCTTTCATAAATGTGCTGCCTTTAGTTCCATCCATCTTCCCATTAACTATGATTAGTTTCCTACAGCAGGATGCTGCATGGACTGTTGCTTGAAGTGTGGCATATTCAGCTTATTAGTTTTGCTCAGCACAAAACTTTGGCTGCTTCTCTAATGCTGTTTGTGCAAAACCTAACAGTTTAGGTGGATGTTCATGTCTATTTTTGATTATTTATGGTAGAGTGCCCAATGAAAATCGGAATATTGTTTTATAACTTAGCTCTTCTTGATCTTTTTCACAGAATTTTCCTTGTCTTGTACAATCTTTGGTCTTCACAATGTGGTTTGTTTACTTTGTTCCTGACAAACCTCTGGGATCTTCATGGAACAGCTGCATTTATACTGGATGGAATCAGAGGAATTGGAGTAAACCTTTATATGCTATGATTGAAATCTCAAATCAAATCACATTTTATTTGTATAGCACATTTCAGCAACAAGGCATTTCAAAGTGCTTTACATCATAACAAACATAAAAACACAGGGTCATGCAACATAGAATCAACAATCAAAACATTCATTAAATTTGTAATTGATTACGTTTCATAAACAACTAAACAGGTGGGTTTTTAGTCGAGATTTAAAGGCACTCAGTGTTTCAGCTGTTTTACAGTTTTCTGGAAGTTTGTTCCAGATTTGTGGTGCATAGAAGCTGAATGCTGCTTCTCCTCGTTTGAACAGGATGCATGGCTTTCAATATTTTTATTCAAAGATAGATTAATGTGAAAACTATGGGCATACATTTGTACTCAGTCCTTCGGACAATATTTTATAGAGTGACTAGCAGCTAAAAAAGCTGAACGTTTTTAAGGGTATGTCTCACCAACTTTGCACAAAGTTGACCCAGTTTTAAGTTTTGTTTGGCCTCTATTAGAATTTCTTCATCCACCCATCTCGTAATCTACTCTAACCTGCTTCCCTGGCCTTCCCACAACATGATGCTGCCAACGTCATCATGGCAGTGGAAATAAGAGTTTTAGGGCGATTCGCAGTGTTAGTTATCCTCCACAAGCGGTGTTTTGCATGTAACACAAAAAGTTTAAGTTTCGTCTTATCTGACTAGACCGCTTTAATCCACACCTTTGCTATGTCTCTTACATGGCAAAGGTGGAAAACTGCAAACAGTATTCCTGATGGCTTTTTTTCATTAAAGGCTATCTTATTGCTTCTGTTCTTCTTGCTGCCAAACTTGTGGAGTGCACTGTTTATAACTACCTCTGAACAGATTCTGCCTTGCTAGTTGTGGATCTCTGCAACTCCTCCAGAGTTACCATGGTTCTCTTGTTTGTGTCTCTAATTAATGCTCTTCATCCTCTGGTAGATGGCCATGTCTAGGTATCTGTTATGCCATATTTATTCCGTTTTTGCACAGCAGATTGCATAGTGCTCCATGATATATTCAAACCCTGTTACATTGCTATAAAACTTTTCTTTCACTGGTGCAGTGAAAGAAAAGTGTTGGTTTCTAAATGTTTAAAATCTCTCAACTGTTATGAGAACACCAGTGTCTTCATGGACCCATTAACTAACATGAAAGCATTTTTAGGGTGACAGGGTGCCACTTTAAGACAACACTCTAAGCAACATGGCATGAAACTAAGTTAGTCAAATTATGTTGGTTAAAGGAATGTTTGTGAATAAAAAGTTTGAATGCCCAGACCTGATATGTGTCTTTCTCCTTAAGGAGTATGGTTTCATATTACATTATCTGATGATGATGCAGAGTGACAGGAGTTTTCTAAGATGCTCCCAGCCCAGTAGGATTATATTGATTATGGTGATGATTTCCCATGCAGTACTGTTTGAGGGCTTGAAAGGTACATGCATCCAGCGTGGCCTGGCACATAGAGTACTTGAAACTTTTATTTCTGCTGACTTAGATGACTATGGATTTGAGCAAATGAAAAATTTATGGAACCAATACCTTTTTTAAAAACAGAAATGCTACACAAATGTATGTTCATTTATGGCAGTGTTTCCCAACCCTGGTCCTCAAGGCACACTGCCCTGCATGTTTTAGAAGTTTCCCTGCTTTAATGTACCTCATTCAGCTGATTGCAGTTCAGTAAAAACCTGCTAATTGAAATCACCTGTGCTGAAGCAAGGAAACACCTAAAACATGCAGGACCTTGTGCCTTGAGGACCACGGTTGGGAAACACTGATTTATGGTATAGTGTGTGCTTATTTTTGACTCTTTCTGCATGAATTACTGCGTCAATGTGGCACAGCAAGGAGGTGAACAGCCTGTGGCTATGCTGAGGTGTTAAGGAAGCCCAGGCTGCTTCAATGATGGCCCCCAGGTTGTCATCAATACTAAATGTGGAAACTTCACACTGGACTTTAAGCAATTTGGATTACAGTGGTCTTCTATTTTCCTCCAGATTCTGGCATCTTTATTTCCAAATGAAATGTAACATTTACTTCAATCTGAAAAGAGGACTTTGGAAAACTGGCCAACAGTCCAGATGTTTTTTCTTTGCCCAGGTGAAACACCTCTGGCACTGACTGTAGTTAAGCAGTCTCCTTGCACAGGGAATACAACACTTGTAGCCCTTGTCCTGAATATGCCAGTAGGTGGTTGGTAGCTTCTGTTGAAGTACTAACTACAGCAGCAATCCACTCTATGTAAATCTACCCCAGATGCTGGGATGAACTTTGCTTGCCATAAATTTAAGGCTGCAGTTATCCTTTTGCCTTGTACAGTGAACCCTTGCTGTAATGCGGTTCATCTTTCACGGTCTCGCTGCTTCGTGGATTTTTTTGTGCAGTTTTTTTTTTTTTTTTTACAGTGTATTGTGTTCTGCGTCCTGATTGGCTAAACAGTCTCTGTGCTTCTTCTCTACCTGTGTGCCAATAACGTTACGGTATTTAAATATAAATATAAAGAGCGACAACAACTATTGATAACCATGTTCTTCTCTCGAAAAAACACACCTGCACCACAGGCTTCCTGCACCACAGAAAAAGACTCTACAGAGCGGAGTCAGGCCGCAGCGTCACAGTCAGACGCACAGTGAAATGAGTCACAATTTGTCCTACTGTACTTCGTATTGATGATTAAAATGATTATTTTACTGTAGTTATTTGTAAGAAAGCGCTCTATTTGTTAAAAAAAAATGCTTGGGCCTGGAACAGGTTTTGTTCTTTGGTTTCAATGTAGAGTATTATGCTGTATAACAATTGTAAAAAAATAAAGGTAACTACTTCACGGATTTCGCTTATCACGGGTTCTTTTCGGAACGCAACCCCCGCGAAAAACGAGGGTTTACTGTACACCTTCTTCTGTTATGCCTTTTCCTTCCACTTAATTTTCCATTAATATGCTTGGGTGGAACACTGTTAACAGCCAACTTTGTTAGCAATGCCCTTTTTGGCTTACTCTCCTTGAGGAAGGTTTCAGTGACTGTTAGTTTGCACTTTTTGTAATTTCCCATGTATTTGCATAAGGAACAAAAGTTACCTTTAGGAGACTGTACACACAAATTCACACAACACACAGAATGACCCACAATTGGGACATCAAGTCCTGTTTCCAAGTGTTATGCAAACTCTGTTGTTCCCTATTAGCCTTTGCATCCGGGTCATGCTGGGCTATCCCACATCAAAGAAGAGGAAAAAAAAAAGAATCACAAAAGAAATGGTGGCAATCTTCCATGACCTGTTGGAAGCAATTATATGCAGACGTTAGCAGATAATTGCTGTGATAAGAGCTATATCTTGGTGCTTTCACACAGTGTGAAAGTATAAACAAAAACATTGAAATGTTACCCTAGCTTGTTGTTTTGCCCTCCTCAGTTCTCAAAAAGTGTCAAGGTGATCTTATATGAATTCAACTGTGATACTAAGAGGGAGATAAATAAACTTGAGATTATGATTAATAAACTGTTCTAAAATTGTAAGAATATTTGTGGACATAGTTCAGCCTCAGCTAGAACTTTTAACTTTGTTGGAGTATTGCATCTTTACAGGTTTATGCTAGGTACTGACAGTAGGAATTTCAATGTGAATGTTATTTTATTTAAAAATTTTAGTCACTTTTCTTTAGACACAATTGAAATAAGTTAAGTTAATGACATTTTTCTATTCTTACTTTTGACCTTGTTTTTGACCAATATTTTTCACTATTTTTTTCTCAAATTACTCTGATCACTTTAGTATAAAGATGAAAAAGACTCTTGCTGACCCCTCAGAGCCAGAACATTTGAAAAGTAAACAAGTCTTAATTATTCCCTTCCTCTCTGCTTTTTTATCAAGTCCATGTGACATTTTTCATTGTGAGTGCATGTGTGCTTGTTGACTCTGTCATCTTTACGTAGTGTGGTGGTATGGGAAGACAAAAAAAAAAAAAAACAAACGAAAGGAAATTACTGCCTGGGTGCATGCATCCATGTGTGTATCAATTTGGGGACACAAATGTGCTTTAACTTATCTGCTCATTTACATATTTGTCAGTTCTTGATTATTCATATATATATATGTGTGTGGGGGTGTGAGTCCTGATGCCCACAGTGTTAGGTCTGGAGAAGTGCAGTGCACTGGATTAATTGGGCATGGCAGAATTATGACAGCTGTTTACACAAGAAACCCTATGAGGACTTTAGCACACCTTTTAGCTCTGAGTACACAATGTGACAGATGGAAGGTTGTTCCTTCCAGCATTTTGGAAGCCTGAACACATCCACCCGAGGATTGACCTTGATCTTGAACTCAACCCAATGTTTCGAGGATTTGTGTACTAAATTCCAAATTAATGAATGTATACTGTTGTGTGAATTTAATTAGGAACAGGTCAAAGTAGCTAGATGTCTCTGCACTATTAGCCAGCCTGTTAATACCATTAGTCTCAATCTGTGGTAAATGTACCACTGGTGGTACTTGGAATGGGTTTAATGACATTCCGGAGAAATGTTGGTATTACATATCTGCAAAGCAAATTCCCAGGACTCCTAGTTATTACTATAAGTTTGTTTTGGGGAGAATTCTAATTTCTCATTCAGATACAGTAATGATGGATTAACGTGGGCCGAATAAAAATTTTTATATCAGTGTTTATTAACAGCAATAAGCTACACAGCTACATTAAATTAACTTCTCCCCTGAAATGACAACAAATACCTTAAGAATCTTGTAGCTCCAGATATTAACCATTCAACGACATGATATCAAGGAGAATCTTGATATCATGCTCTTAATTGTGTGTCCTAGTACAACTTGTATACTGTATTTAAAACCTATATCCAAATACTGTATAAATTAAAACATACTTAACAAATATATTGACTGCTTTCAGTTATCTATCCACAATGGTTTTATTCATTGACAAAATCAGCCTAAATCTTTAGTTTAGTTTAAAACTGTGTACGGTTTAAAATCTAGCATATATTGATAAAATCAACTTTCTGCCAGAAAGTTAACTTTTTTATAGCTTGTTTCTCAGAAACATTCTGAAAAATGTAGCAAACTGTGATTTTTGTGCACCTTTATGTTCCAACTGCTACATTCCTATTTCTATTGGATTTTGGAAATGGGGATTGTGAGAAACCACTAACTTTTAGAGTGCAGATTTTGACTTCTTGGACCACTCATTTCTATTGCATAACATAACATTTTTTGTGATATAACATAGAAAGTGCTGAGATGGTGCTTATTTAATGAAGCTTAACAACCACTAACTTAAATATATATATATAAATTAAGTCATCCAGGTGGGCATGTGCTCAAAGAAAGATGTAAACATTATTGTGATCATCAGATTTACTCTATATAAAGGTATGATAGGCAAGTATGAACGGTATTTACAGAAATCTCAAGTGCTGATCTCAATGTTAACTGTTAAGGACACTTCATAGCTCTTGGAACTGGGTGTGTGGGTCAAAGATTGAGTGTCTCTTTGTGGGTCTGAATAATTACTTGAAAGCCTATGAAGTGCCTCAAGAGGAGAGTCCAGCTCTATCACCTGTGAACACACCATTTCCACTCTCTGAAAAGAACCTTTTTAAGGCATTTCAGCAGGCCCTAAGCTAACAAACAAACAGTAAGCATTCAGAGATCCCCTAAGAAGTAAAAACACATTACCATCCCGAAGCTGACAGGCAGGGTCCAAGTGAAACAGGAAAAAAGTGTTTCGGTGCCTCTGCAAAAACAAGGCCTTAGCAGAAAACTAGCTGTTTCTGGCAACCCCCACTGGCAAGAGACGTTGCATGTACAACTTTCAATGTACTCAATGTTAACATAAACATAAATATATATAGGGGGCATTTCCATGGGGTCTCCCTTAGTTAAACATACACTTCCGCCTAATTTCCAGAATAGCATAGTTTTAGATATCAAAAGGACCAATCATGGCAAAACTCTTGATTTGAATGTTAGCAAAATGTTTGGTTTTTCTCTAGAAAAATACCATGAAATCAATTCAACAATTATTTATTTTACAGAAAAATCAATCACCTCTATTTTAGATTTACACATAACCCTAGAAATAAGACAAACATATGTTAATTTATTTTTGTTTCCTTCTCTTTCCAGGCCTGTACGACAAATGTTTCTACGCTTCCAGTGACAGAGGTTGGCTGCTTGGGATCCAGGCTGTTAGTGAACATGGAAACCGAGATCCTCGGTTCTTCTTTTCGCTCAAAACTGACCGTGCTCACAAAGTGACCTCCATCCATGCTAATGTTCGTTATGTACCTAAGCAATGGGCATATGTGGCGATCACATATGATGGTGTGTACATGAGGCTGTTCATCAATGGGGCCCAAGTTGGTGTTAGCCGAGAGCAGTCAGGTGACGTCTTCAGTCACATGACCAAAAAGTGCAAAGTGCTAATGATTGGGGGGAATGCACTGAATCACAATTACAGAGGGGCAGTTGAAAAGGTGGGTTTGTGGAGGCAGGCCCGTGGACAGAGGGATATTATCAGGGATATGCAGGGCCATGAACACCCCAGAGATCTACCTCACTTAGTCATACGCGAAAACTTTGAACACCCAGGCCGCAAGTGGTTGACAGTTAAAGATGGCAGTTTTCCTCAGCCAGAGAAGCGAGGCCCTGGACAAAAAGAATATCTAGGTACTGATGGCATGGGAAATACTGAGGGATTATTGGACACAACTCTAGAACCTCCAGCTTGTGGCCAAACTGTGTGTGACAATGTTGACGTCATTAAAAACTACAACCAGCTTTGGACTTTCCGTCAGCGAAAGGTAGTCCAGTATCGCGTTGTAAATATTTGGGATGATGAAATGAAGAGACCAACTGTATCAGACAACCAAATTATCTTGCAACACCAGAAGTTGAATGATGCCTTCAATCCCTACAATATATCCTGGAATCTCAGCATTCATAATGTGACTAGCTCCTTCCTACGTGACCGCTTGATTCTTGCCAACTGTGATATTGGCAAAATTGGCAATGACGAATGTGACCCTGAATGTAACCATCCACTGACAGGGTTTGATGCAGGTGACTGCCTGTTTGGGCACCCAAGCAACTGTCCTAATCACAAACTGGGAAATGGAGGATGTGACCCTGAATGTAACTGCGACACTTACTTTTATGATAATGGCGATTGTTGCAATCCCAATGTGACGGATGTAACCAAGACCTGCATCGACAGCTCCTCTCCACACAAGTAAGGTCCTTGTTTTTAAAGTTTTTATACTGTTACCATATTTGTCCTTTTTTATCCGTTGTTTCATAAACACATGATTTTAATCCACTGAAAAGTTTCAACTAATCACAACATTGTGCTTCATTTGATGAATATTTTTACTGACATTACACAGAGTACACACTAAGGCCTCTAATGACTTTCCTAAATCAAACAGCAATTCTTTTCGTACATAGATCCCTTAGGAAAGGCTTTTTTTGGTCTGGCCTCACTGTTTCCTTACTATTTGGGCTGACGCTTAGAGTAACCCAACTCCCAGCCTGTGTGGCCAGGAAAATCCTCTGGGGTAGCCAGTCTAATCTAGCCTTGGCCTTGTTCAATCAGTGTTCCACACTCAAGCAGGACAAAACAAATGCAAGATGATGACTTTCCTGGTAGCAAATGTGAAGGCAGACTGTTCATTTCTCTGTCCAATTTTCAACACTTCCCTTCTTTTTTTTCCTTCTGTTTTTTACACCCAGTGGTCTTAATTAAGTTGGCTTAGTTGGAGATTGGAGCTGACTTGGAAGAAGTGATAACTTAAACAGAGTGTAGGTCCATTAGAGGTCAAAAATAAAGGCTAACATGCCTATTTCTTGTAACAAATGGGATAATTTCTTAGACACGTTCCCACATGTCCAGGAAGGGAATTTATAGTTCCCTAAATCCTGGTAACAATGCATTTTCAGAGGAAAACACAGATGCCAGTATTTCTTGTGTGTGATTGAAAAAATATTGCATATTTTCCAGGTTATTAGGGTTGCATCCACATACAGAAAAATATTGTTTTTTACACAACATCAAGACAATTTCTTGTTTTTGTGGTAAATTTATTGTGGTTACTAGATGATGAGTAAAATCCTTAGAGGGAATTGTCTGTGGAATTTGCTGCAATAATTTTTAGCCAGACCTCCAATAGCATGATTGTTTGATTCTTGGTACACTAAAAGTCAAAGTAAGACATTTTTGTGGACAGCATAGCAGACTGTCATGTGAGGACATGTGAAAGAAAAAACAAAGTATCTCGCATGTTGTGTTTTTTCCTCTTTTCTTCGTACGTGATAATAAGAATCATTAAGATAAGTCTATTTTATCTACAGTTGAGACAGAAATGCATTCTGTTTTACAACTTACCATTTAAGTTAAAATGACTACAACTAACCTAAAAATTATATCTAATCACAACAACAACAAAAAAATCTCTTTAGTCATCGGCAGAAGCTAATTAAGTAGACGTGAACTGTTTAGTTAAGACGAACATGCTTTAATTTTTAATGTTTAAATCCCCTTTAGGAATTGAACTTACTGCTTTGTAAAAAGACATCCTGGCAAGAAAGAAGCAGAGAAAAATGTCACAAGATTGTTCATCTCAAGAAATAGATATAATCTTCCCAAGTGGTTGCTTATTTTGCTTTGATTATGGAATGTCTGGAGAGAGCTGCACTACAAACAGTTTGACATTCCTCTTTAATTATGGAATTCTTGTTGAACAATGTACTGCACATGCAGGAGAACAATGGCAGAGAGATCTATCTTTTCTTTTCTTTTTACCATTTTCGTGTGATACTCCTCATGTGTAATCTGTGTTTGACAGAACACCAAAGTGTGGACACATCCCATAAACAGGAACAAAGATATTTCTAGGTATAAAATAGGGTTATTGAGGTTTGAATCATATTAATGTGATATTTAAGTTGAAGCTAGACAGTCAGTTGTGATCATCAAGGCCCAACCTTTGATCAACATAAACGATCATCTAGAAAGGGGGAACAAAATGTATTCTGTCGATAGAGTGTTCCTACGAGATAAACATCACACACACTTTCCATTATCCACATCTGGTGAATGAAAATATTTTACATTGTTTTTATAAATGTTGACGTCCCATGCCTTGTGTTTTCTCTGTTCTTTGGTGTTAAAAGCAATCCAAACAGTTTTAGCATCTACTTAAATGTGAGATCGATTCAATGTTATTAATTTTTTCAACTTTACCAGGATCTAGACTACAACAAATCAGTTGTTGCAATTCATCAAAGTGGAATTTGAAACTTCAGTATAACACCGGGATGAAGATTAATCAGTATTAATATGACCACATATTCATATGCACCAATATCTGTAATTTGCTCATTATTTGACCAGAGAAGCCAAAAACACACACCTTTCTTTGACCTTTGTGCAACTTAAAATGAAAATACTTCTAAACAATTCACAAACGACAGTAAGACAAATTGATCAAGAAAAATATTGGATCTATTAGAGGCTTATTAGTGTTTGAGTAAAGGAAAGTCTGGCTTGGAACTGTGTTTTTCCATCTGACTCTATTACTCTATGCACCTCATTGGTCGATACCTTTCACTGTGACAGATTAACGTTTGGACCATCCTTACATCTTTCTTTCAATTCTTCTCTCTGCTGCATTCCGGTGAGAAGATAATCTCTAGGGCTAATGGTTTGTTTCTTTTTTCTTTTCCTTTTTTTTTTTTTTTTTTTCTTCTTTTTATTGTCAGTCAGCTAAACCTTAACCCTGTTTCCCATAAAACATAACAAAGTACTTTGCATTAAACAGCAGGACTTGACTCTTCTCTATTATAATAGTAAAAGTTTCATCTGTGGTCTCATGTGGGTTAATTTAAGTCTGAATTAGCATTTGTACATAATTAAGGGACGTAAGAGACTATTGGAATGCAAAGGAGCTACAACAGGCCATGTCAGGACAATATGTTTCCAGATATGGTTGGTGATCCCTAAAAAATATGACAAATTAGGGAATTATTTAGCTAAAAATGCAGCCATCATGGTTCAGAGGTCAGAGAGTTCAGCGATGAAGAGGTTCTCACGTTTCTACTTATTTGTGAGAGTTCACCAGGGTAATCTGTTAATTTTGACTCAGAGTTAGAAAATATGAAAATTTTCAATCGTTTTTTGTGTGTTTCTCTAAATTGGGCCTTTGAAGACTCCAACAACAGCAGGCATGTTGTCCTTGCAAAGCAAAGAGTTCCCAGAGGACTGTGCTGGAAGGTTAAATAGGAAAGTGCAAGCATAGTAATAAAGCCAGAGATGAATGATGGGTTTAAGGGCTGTGTTGTTGACCAATGTGATGACAGGGGAGCCAAGGGCCCCTCCAATTTCAGAAGTGTTCTTGGCTGTTACACTGTCATTGCAATGCCAGCTCACCTCAGCTTCCATGCTGCCCTAAACATATGTATGCAAGGCAAATTTATAGGCTCATTTGAATTTTATGTAGAGTCAAATGAAGGAAGTTATAGCCCTACATTTAATATGTTTTAGGTATAAAAGCTTTAAGACGGTCTACTCTATGTATGTCTATCTTGAATTACCCTGAAGTTAAGCCTTTTTGTAGAGGCTTGATTTTCTTCACACATGTTATCTTTTATCCAAAGACATAAGATGACTATCTTCTCTTTCTATTTAGAATTTAGTATGTTTGTATCCAGTTCCAAAGTGTTTTCCAGGAAAATTGCTTAAAGTTGTATAAAGGGGCTTCAGTGAGAAAGTAAAGCAGATAAGGGATTGTTGGTCTGGATAAGAAGGTTGATACAAAGACTGGATTTTCAAAATATCTGTACTGTTGTGATTGTGTGAAGATGAACAATGAAATATTTATCCGCTTATGTAACGGTGTAACGTTTATTCCCCAAATACACTATTCAAAAACTTGGAACAGATGTCCAAAAGGAATTTGTATTCCTTTTTGACAAGCGGAGGGCAGTGGAGTTGTCCCACTGCCATCCCCTTACCTCTACCTCCCCAATGGCTTAACCTTAGAACTGTTCCTATTCAAGGCAACTGTGTTGCCTATTCAAGGGGTGCTTGCATGTAGCAGGCACATGGGTGCTAATGAAACAGAAAATATTAGATCCATGTAGAAATGCTCCTTTCATTCATTGCTGCCTCATTCATCCCAGCATCAAACCTTCTGACCCCATTCCCCCGACATGCATGTCCAAAAACTCTGGACAAATATTTTTTTGAGGAAATAACGAAATTCCTCAAATTATTGGGAATAGAGACCTCATATTATCTGCTTTCTCCCGTCTCTCCCACCCTCTCCTCTTAGACCACACCCCATTGAGGCTACAGTTGCTTTTGCACAGATCTATGACTATGTACTATATATTGTACCTTCCATCTAAACTTTATGTAATAGGGCATGCTCACCTTTCATGAGGCATGTCATTATAACATTATTCTTTAATGAGGCACATTCAAACATTTTTAACCTTATTTTTTGTGGAAAAAATAAATAAAAAAAAAATCTCCACAATGCTGTTCTGACTCACAACTTAATATACTAGCTTACCATAAGAATACAAATTACATGGCTAACTTTTAAAGAAAATTTACACACGTAAGCTTTGTTCTGAAATTATAAAAAAATTTTTTACTAAACAAAATAATGACTAAAGAAGTCACAAACATTTACAATACAATCTCTTTTTTCTGTCCAATTAACCCTAGAAATAAATCCCAAAGTTTATTTGCTAGCTAAAAAGATGAGGATCTTTATGACTTTGGCATTAGGTCTAGTTAGACATTTAGTATTTTAACCCTAGTTTCCACCATTAAATTAGCATCCTAACACATTATTCAAAGTGCTTGAAACCAGTAAAGCAAGTTTTTACAGTCTAACACCCCAAACTGATTCAAGATGTCATTGGAATAGGATTAGAGGCTGGTCTGGCTAAATCTAACAGTACAGCATAGGCTTTTTGAAAGGATTTGGTGCAAGCAGTTAAATGTATGCAAAAGGTCAAATCTGAGGTGTTTGTGTTCACTTACAAGGCAAACTTGCACTGTGTTGGGCCATAGCGTCAGATAGTCTCAATGTTCTAATGGAATGAAAATGGTAATTGTTTTTACTGCAATGAGGAAATCATCAAACACAGTGGGACAGATTGAATACCAGATGGAATTAATTCATCTCATCTCCTTTTTTCCTCCTAGTTCTTGCTGTTTTAAAAACCACCATGTGAGACTTTACGATTGGTAAATGTGTTTACTGAAAAAAAAAAGAGCGAGCAGGCCCAAATGCAACATTGTCATTAAACTAAATTGTCCTCCCAGGTCTTGCGTTCCCATCAATGAAGTAAATTATTACCAGTGATTACTGTACAGTCATTTATTTAAGGACTGATTATCGAAATAAACACTTCACTCAAAGGCCCGATTGTAACGAGAAGTAATACTTATTTATCCAAATAAGTCACAGATCCTAAGTTTTAATATCTATATCATCCAGATAATTTGTTTGGATATATGTGTCTAAAACTTAATTAATCCTTCTCTTAGTACAAATTAAAATGTTTATGAAAAGTCTGAAAATATATTAGTGCCTTTTTTGCTGGGGTTTCTATAACAGTCCTAATTAGGTTACAATTAATGTCATACAAACAATGGAAAAGAAAAGTTGTCCTATTTCTGAAGTGTTCAATCAGTTAGCGTTCCAATTACAAGATGTCAAATCTGTTCCTCTGGCCCTTATGCATCACAGAGTCATTATTCATAAGTCAAAATCAGTCATGAATTTTGCGAAAATCTACAACTCGCAACCTTGTAGCAGTTCATAACGCATAGACATATCTTATTTCAGCTGCTGAGAGTAGAGGTAAATATAAAGAGTACATTCCAGGATGAACTGACTCACACAAAGGTTTAAATCTTTGAAAACAAATCCTTTTATTCTGTATTTGCTTGAGCCCACTTAAGAAGAAGGAGTGATATGTAGTTAAACAAAATCAACACTCACTATAACAAATTTATGTTGCATAACACTAAACATATCACAATAACAATTCAAGTCTTATGACATCAAAATACAAAAGGAGCTCACGACAAAAACACAGCAAGAAAGGAACAAAGCATGTTTTCAATCAATGTTAAACTGTGATAAGTTCATTTTGTCTGTAAACTTTGTTTTACTTGTTATTACAACTATATTCTCTGTCTTAGGGACAGGAAATATATGTTGATTGTTAATTAACATATAAATTTGTTTCAGTGTAGAATGCAGTATGTCTCAGTGCCAGATTGTTTTATCAGACAGAGCAGGTATGACTACAGAATCAGCGTTGATGAATCACCTCTTCTGCTTTTTTATTTGAAGAAACTGGAGTTTCTTTTCAATGCACAAAATCTTATGAGGTCAGGCAAAATATGAGGACAAAATGAAAAGGCAGGCAAGTGGGCCAAATAAACTAGGTCAAAACATTAGAAGAAGATCTATTTTGTGACGATGAGGCCAATTTGTTGTGTTTTGTTTTTGGTCATCCATCTTTATTTACTGAATGTATATCTCCAAAGCTTTCACAAAACCAGATAAAGAGAATAAATGATCACTCCAGCATGTGCAACCGATTTCCAGGCTCTTCCAAGAAGACTGATTTTGTTGATTCTGTTTGCCAGGACCACCAGACAGACTCAGAGAAAATGTTCTCACACATTGAATGACAGTTTGACTGCTGTGAAGATCTCATTTTGTTGACTGTTTGCAATCATTACTGTTGCCCTTAATATTCTCAGGGTCTCAGACAAAGCATTAGGTCATGAGCAGGAAAACATCAGACTACCTGAACAATAACTGAAGTCTCAGGGTGACTTGTATGAGTCAGGCTGATCTGGGGTGCTTTCAGATTACAAATGTCAAGACTATGTTGAGCTGCAATGTTGATACAGATGTAAGGGAGGAAAATGAAAGCTGTACTGCAGGGAAATAAAATATGTTACAATGTCACAAGGGACCATACTTTTTTTTGTTGGAAAGTGTTGTGGTTTGTAGTAAAAATGCCACGTCCTCTCTGTTGATGCCAAACAGCTCATTCTGCTATTTACTCTTCTTTTATCTTTTGGAATTATGTATTGTAGTTTACAACTGAACTTTGAAGAAGCACGAAGAATGGCAATTCAATAATTTATTTATTTACTGAACAAATGAATAAATTACTGAGTAGGGGCCTGAGTAGTGCATGGGAAAGGCATACACACAAACGGGCACTTTCTCTTAATTATGGTCAACAGGTTGGTCACACACTGCTGTAGAATGGCTTACCATTCTTCAAACGGCATTTGTTATAAGTCAGACAGTTTGCTGCAAATGTAAAATGGGGTTAAGGGCTGGACAGTTTGCAGATCCTTCCATCCTGTTTACTCCGAAATCCTGGAATTAGTTGTTGATAAACCGTCAGCGACATCTTGGATGATAGAGTCCATAAGAGTGCAGATATGGAACTCCAATTAGTTTTCTCACCAATTGGTAAAAATTTTTCAAAATCTTTAAGCTATACTATGAACAACAGAGAACTAAAAACTTCAACAAAAGTATGAAAATATCCAAATCTGAACACATACTTACTTTTATGTCACACAATATAGCTAAATAGCTTCTTTACACTTTTTTTTTCATAAATGTCACTTTATAAATGCCACTCTATAATATTAAGATTCAGTCATAGTCACACAACAAACAAATTATCCTTAGACCATGACATCAAATTAAGAAAACTAACAGACAAATTAAAGGACAGTTTATATAATTCTTAAACTGCTAGGATTAGAATTAAAAATTCAACTTTAAGAGCAATCATCCTAACTGAACTTTATACAATCAGATGAATTTTCTCAGATAAGATTGAAGAAGTAGAATTGTTTGTGCAGGTGAATTTATCATAACAATTGAACACATTCGTTATTGTGATCTTGAGCTAAACAAATGAAATCAGAACTATTTACAGAAAAACACAAATTATCTTATAATAGAAGTGAAAAGATACATTTTGTTAAAAGTCAAACATTTTTAGGTTATTTGTTAGTCATGTAAGGCTAACTTTGAAACCTGTTTATTATGGTTTTGTTTTCTGAAAGATAACATATATGATTTATTTTTTACTATTTTTGCTGCTTTAGGAAAATCCATGAAAAATGTAAATTCCCTGGAAAAAATGGTTTTGATCCTAGAATTATTACTTTATTGTCATTGTATAATCTCTTTTTCTGCCACTCCCTTTTGACTGTATTTTCTAGAGCCTTTTTGGATATGAAGGAAGTGAAAGAGATTCTACGTTTGGATGGATCGACTCACCTGAATGTCTTCTTTGCCAATTCGTCTGATGAGGACCTGGCAGGGGTTGCCACTTGGCCCTGGGACAAAGAAGCCCTTACACATTTGGGTAAAAAATAATCAAAACCACAGACATACATATACCACATTAAAGTAAATGCATGGACTTCCCAGATTGTTGATTTTAACACAGTAACACAGTTCAAGCCATAAGTAGTATCTAACATGTCAGAATGGCATGGTAGCCTTGGGAGCTTATTAATAATTCACTGTCTGAATTAAGACATTAAGAATAGACTCTTGTTTTATGCAAACATTATTAGGCTTTTTCCTATTTTTCTTTTTTTTCATAGGTGGAATTGTGCTGAATCCCTCCTTTTATGGAACATTTGGTCACACTGACACAATGGTCCATGAGATTGGGCATAGCCTTGGATTATACCATGTATTTCGAGGTGTATCAGAGATTGACTCCTGCAATGATGCTTGTTTGGAAACTGAACCCTCAATGGAGACTGGAGACTTGTGTGCCGACACCAATCCCACCCCAAAGTGTAAAGAGTGCAATGATCCTGAACCAGGCAATGAGACCTGCGGCCATCAGCACTTCACGCATACCCCTTTCAACAACTACATGAGTTATACAGGTGAGCTTTTTACTTCAGAATTATGTGATGATTGTTGATATGTTAAATATTGCATCAATCCAAAATCTCACCTTCATTAACTTCCTTCTTAATCCTCAGATGATGCTTGTACAAATTCATTCACATTGAACCAGGTGGCAAGGATGCACTGCTACTTGGATCTTGTATACCAGAAATGGCAGACAAGCTTCAAATCTCCTCCAGTGGTGATGGCACCGCATGTAGTTGAGCAGCATCACAACTCTGTTACCTTGGAATGGTTTCCACCAATTACTGGACATTTCTACGACAGGTGAAACAAACTACTGCCCAAAGGTTAACAAACAAATGCCGGTGCCACTAATTACAAATGTTAATTTTTTAAAATTGATTTCAGATGATAGAATTGTACTTTAATAATAGAGACCAAAATTTCCACAAAAAAAACAAACTCCTACTTGTCACATATTTACTGTTCTTACTATATTTACATATACTGTGTTTAAGTGTTTGAGGTGTTTTTGATCTGCATCTAAGTTGTTTTTTTGTTCTTGCTTATTGGTTTCCTAGAGAAGTGGGATTAGCATGTGATAAATGTACTGAGGGAAGAGTTCTACTGCAGTATGCCTCCAACTCTTCATCTCCAAGACCATGTGACCCTTCTGGACACTGGTCCCCCCGAGAAGCTGAAGGTATGTTTTTCAGGTTACATGGCATGAAAGTTTTACTATTGAAAGGTTGCTTTTTGGCCTGTTTGGAAAATTCATTAAATGTGCTTACCAATAGATGACAGATGTGAGTCACTTTCTTCAACTGTTTTGCCAATTTTATTTTCAAAAGCAAACATTGTATAAATGCAAAGTAACATCCTCCTTTAATCTTGAGTTTAGGAGCTGATTACATAATTTGAGGTTTATCTGGTGCTGGATTTCTGAGTTAATACGGCATACACAAATTTTGTGGACTGACTCAGACCCAAAATGATGACTCATTGGATTCATGACTTTTGGGCAGTGAAGAAACGAAGATGGATCAGAGCCATTTGTAATAAATATTTCGAAACACTTTGAAAAATAAATCTGTTTACACTGCAGATATAGACAGCAACACAATGCTTTAAAGAAATGTGTTTAGAAAAATATGTTTGATGCATATGTGATATTTTCCAGTATGGACACCCAAGCAGAAGCATTGGGATGAATCTGCTCTGGGTTAAGAAGCTTTTAAAATCCTGTGTTTGGAAACACATTTATTTGTACTGCATGCAACTAGCAACAGAGGTTTTATGTGCGCCGCCGAGCAAAGTGCATCACTTTAGTCTTACACAAAAAACACAGCAATGATTCACTTGTTATTATGACCTCTTTGGTGCTGGCAGTCACGAAACTTCAGGTTTCATTCCTGTATTGCACGTTAGTAAGCTAGGCACATGATTGCAATTCACAAATCTCTTTGGTGTCTTGGTATGTACGGGTCCTTTGCAAAATAAAATGTTCAAATAGACAAAATTCTGTTTTGCAACATCTAGAAACTCAGTCGATATAAATTATAGACATATATTTTAGACGTGCCTCTTAAATTTTTATTGTTTTGTTTTTATCTAGAATTTTATTTAAGCACATCTTGTCTAAATTCTTTGCACATCTAGCCATTTGGAAGGATGCACACATGTCCATCTGTACCGTTTGAATACACACATTCCTTCGCTTAGTTCAGATGAACACAGATGGATACCTCCATGTCCTCAACCTAAGTTTGGAACACATGGTGTTTTCAAACAATAAATGCCAATCTTAAAACTTTTTAGAAGTCTGCGTCTTCTGGCACTTGTATTAGGCATAGAATTAGTTTTTACTAGACGTGGCAAATATTGTGTTTATGTTACAACATGCATAGTGTTGATATGTACACAGAATCACATGGTAGAGAATGACTCATTCTCTACCATTTTTGTTTCACTTCAATCATCAAACAAGGTTGTATTATAAAATGCATAACCTAAGTAAATAATTCAGTTTATTAAAAGAACAAAGCTATCCCAACCTATTTGGTTCTGTATGAAAAGTAATTGCCCCTGAATCTAGAAACTAGTTTTACCACCATTGGTGGAAAAAAAATGCATTTCTTTTAACAACTTTCAAAATGCTGTGGAGGAATTGCTATATACAGTTTTTATTTATATATGCAGTGCTTTGAGAAAGTTTTCATCCTCTTGGCATCTTCTGTCTTTTGTTTCCACACAACTTGGAATTAAAATAGATTATTTTAGGGTTTGTATCTTTTCATTTATAGAACACGCCTACAACTTTGAACGTTTATTTTCCTTGTTATTGTGAAGCAAACAACAATTAAGACAACATAACAATAATAATAAAATTCTAGTCTGCACAAAATAAACAGCACATATTCACCCCCCTGAAATTCATTATGTTGTGAAGCCAACTTTGGTAGCAATTACACCTACAAACCACTTTGCATAATTTTTGTTGAACTTGCCACATCTTGCCACTGGGATTTTTGCCCATTCCTAAAAATACAATGGCTCCAGCTCCTTCAAGTCAGACGGTCTCTTCTGGTGAACACCAACCTTCAAGTCTGACAACAGATTTTCACTTGAATTGAGGTCTGGGCTTTGAGTAGGCCATTCCAATACATTTACACATTTACTTTTAAATCATTTGAGTGCTGCTTTTGCAGTATATTTTTGGTCATCGTCCTGTTAATTACACAGTAAACCTCCATCCGAGTTTCAAATCACTGGCAGACTGAAACAAGTTTTGCTCAAGAATATATTTTTATTTAGCTCCATCCATCTTCCTCTGAACTCAGACCGGTTTACCAGTTCCTGCTGTTGATAAACAACCTCACAGTGGCGCAGAAATGGAAGCAAAGGAGAACCATCAAGAGTTTGAATTAATAATGATATTTATCAATCTGTGACAGACTTGTTTAACCCTTGAAAGAGTTCTAATTTAATGTGCCATATTCAGAATATTTAAAGGTAATATTGCTTCAATATAAATGTTTATATTAAATGCCTCCTTAAGACTTCTCAGCAGGGTTGTGTCCAGAAGAGGGCCAAATGTGGGCTAGCGATAATTTTGGGGTGTTAAACCAAAATAAAGACCTAAGCTGTAAGCAGGACAGTTATAAATTTTATAAAACTGAGTGACTCACAAATAAATTACATTAACATGAGTACATAAAATATGTAAGTAATTCAAGCTATTTCAATTAGTAATACAGAAGCTGCAACCATAACCACAGCAGCTGGAATTTGTTGAGGGGTACGGATAAAAATAATATCTATGATGTTTAAAGTACAGTGTAAAATGTGCAAATGTTAGTGGTCACCACAATATCCACAACTAAATAGATACAAATCTGCTGCTCATGAAATATTCCTGCCTGCGAGACTCTTTTGGCAAATACTCGATTCTGTACATCTTCACAGAATCGAGTGTAAACCTGTTTCTATGCAAATCAAAGTTTCAGCCCCTCAAAATCAAAACACATTTTTTGTAAATCTGATAATGTTGCCTTTGCAGTAAGTAGAAGGTGTGTACCACAGGCAAGTCTGGACATGTCTGACATGTTGTGAGTGTGTGCGCGCACAAACTGTGCTCTATTTCCCCTGTTGGAATGAATCTCTCTCCTTGCTCTAGCCTCTACTGGATAAACAGCTGCTGTTCTGCTGCAAATGTGTCACATATTTACTTACTTCCACTGGACATTTCTGTAGAGTACATACTCAAATACTCCCAAACAAAAAACACTGACATCACCTTATTCACAAAATAAGCATATTGACGTTTACATGTGTATCTACTTTCATATTTAAATGACAAATATATGACATGTTTAGGATTGCTAACTAAGAAACAGCAGTGTAGTCATAACGATGCAGGATATTGTTGGATAAAGCCTACTGAAGTTAAAAAATATATATATATATAAAGCAGATCCTAATGCAAACTGATGGAGAGGGAGCAAAAATAAAGAGATAAAAAAAAATTATACAGAAAGACAAATATGATGTAACTTTTTAAGTGAAACAAATAAAAATACTAGGTGAAAACACCTCTTCAGGTTTTGGAACAAGTACCTAAAACATGAATAAAGGACAAACCGAGCTTGAAATAAGCACTTGATCAGGTCAACTTGCAAGACAAAAAGTAACATGAGTCTGGCAAAGAAATAAAAAAAAAATCTGCAATCACACAATAAATCATTTGTATAATTTGTAACTGAGGCCTAGTTTGAAACATTTATTATTTTACTAACTGAATATAACATAATCATACATTATATAATATATTCAGTAAGTTATTAGTTGAGTGTTGTCAGATATTTGTGCATTATATACAGTACTTAACCATAATGATACAAAGAATTTCCAGTAATTATTTATAGAATGAAGTAACCAGAATACCATAGAAACAATGCTGAAGTTTAAAGAAATAACATAATCTAGTTGCTTTTAGCTGTAAACACTTAAAATAATTTGTCAATTCTGACAATCAACTTGATGACACAAATTAACCTTTTTTGTTAACTGGATAAATGTCTGCAAACACTGACTACATTTGTATCTTTATCTTAACCAGTACTTTATGTGAGCCGGTACTGTTAACCATTAGTCATAATGAGTCTCTTTAAAACATTAAGACCTCTCCAAAGAAATAAAACAAACACAATATGATTAAAGTATAGGAATAACAGGAAAATAAATAAAAATTTAATTCTAAAAACACAGTATGTTTAAAATGCAAACTGTTGCAAAAACAATCAATGTATCAAAATAAACTTATCTAGGCTGATGAAAACCTGTGCATACAGTAAAAAAAAAATAAAGACACGCAACTTTGTAAAATTATTTATGTTTGATAATAAACTAGAAAAAGCACTTCTTGTTTCAGGTCAGTTATAATTACCAAAATTGTTTCTCTAGAAAAAACATATATGACTTAAACAGCTGTTTGACTTGTTGTTTATCCTTCAATATGGTTTGAAGAATAGTTTGCTGGAATGTTGGCCTAATCCTCCAGGCAGAACTGGTGTGAAAATCGGGTTTATAGGTCTGCCCTTTGTTGTTGTCCTTAAGAGCTTTTAAACTAATATGCTTGGGATCCTTGTTCATTTGGAGGGCCAACAAGTATTTCAATGAGAATAACTGTTGCACCTAAACACTTTTATGCCTTTCATCTGGTGAACAGATGAACATGGTAACTCAAGCAATAGTTCTCTTCAAGGAAGTAGTATGCCAGAAGTGTTGCCCTAAAATACTTCACAGGTGGGCTTCCAATTTACTTAAATGATGTGAATCAGAAGCTTACAAACCATATCATCATTATGTATGCTTTTCCAAAGTGTTTAAAGGCTTAGTAACCCAGAAAAGAGAAACACTTGGTCTGATTTAAAGAGAGGAAAAAAGGGTATTGCATCCTTTTATACAGCCTAAGTTAATTACTGGTTTCAACTGTAAGATACCCTGGGCATTGCCTTCTTATGCAATTTCGTTTGGTTCTCATTTCCCTTCAGTGCTCTGTCTGGGATTTTCCCCATTAAGCTTGATTTCTCGAGCTGGAGTCTGTTCTGGCATCAACAGTACTAATAAGCAAACAGGAGTTGTGAACAATGGCATCAAATTTCTGCACTGTTTTAGAAATGCAGTCTGCCTTTGGTTGTAGTTTGGCAATGGCAGTGAAAGAAGTGAACGAAGCCAGACAGTCCATGTTGGCCACACTTGAAAATATTGAGCAACAAAGGTCAGAATGTTAAAGACATTTTATTGCTGGCAAAGATGCCATGGCCATACTCTCCATGGGGTTGTTTAGAATGTATGCAATTTCCAGGAAACTTCATCAAAGTGCCCATTATATATGTAACAGCTAAACAGTAGTGATTGTGTAAAATCATATTACTTTGTCATCCAGCAAGTAATAATTTTCTTAAAAACAAAGCATAGGACAAGGGGCTGATTTTTCCCAGGGTAACAGTAATATGCATTAATGAAAGAAATCCTTGTTGAAGTTGAATAATGAGGAAAATTTGCATGTTTGGTTTTGTGTGACGGCGGCACAGTTGGTAGCACTGTTGCCTTGCAGCAAGAAGGTTCTGGGTTCGCTCCCACAGTCCGAAAAACATGACTGTCAGGTTAATTGGTTTCTCTAAATTGTCCCTAGGTGTGAGGGGGTGTGCATGCGTGTTTGTCCTGTCTGTCTCTGTGTTGCGACCCAGGGTGTACCCTGCCTCTCGCCCGGAACGTTAGCTGGAGATAGGCACCAGCAACCCTCCCAACCCCACTAGGGACAAGGGTGAATAGAGAATGGATGGATTGTTTTGTGTGAAGCTGACTTAGTGTACGTCATGAAACCAAAGTGAAACAAACAATGTCTCAATGTAATGGTTTTTCACAAAAAAAAGAGCAAATAAAAAAAAACATGTTTGGGCTCAATTGTTGACTGCTATTAATGTATCACAAAATATTGACGCAGCAAGGCAATGACATCCTAGCATTAGTATCTTTTACTGTTAAAAAGTGTTTCTGTGTGTCTGCAAAGTGTCTTTTTATTTATGAATGTGTCAGTGCTAAAGGTTGGAGTGGGTCGATGTCTGTCTTCTAAGTGAGGAAGCGTGTAACATTGTGTGACAGTGAGTCATAGATAGTGAGAGCCAGAAGCAGACACTTCTTAGAAAGCGTAAAGTGTGCATGCCCGGACATATTCTTGTTCTGTTTATCCATTCCACTCTTCAGACTGGTTTATAATGGGGTAGTGGTCCAACAGTTATTAGTAATTTTACTTTGCTATTTATACATTAATCAGTGTTTGTCATGGTGTTAACATGAAAGAATATTGCTGATTATTTTTGAAAGACGTTTAAAAAAAATACATTGGGAAGTATGGTCAAGTGCCCTTTGGCTGTAAGGTCAGTGCTGTGAGTTTTCCTACTCCCAATACAAAAACTTATTAACATATCTTATCCATTCAACTTTTACATGATTGCTAAGCACCTGTGTGATAAAACTGACTCTGAAGGACTTGAACAAATGTTTGATGAGTTTGGGACTGAAAATGTGTTTAAATTGGAATTAATTTTCAATGACCTGGCCTACATTTATTTAAAATTAACTCCAACTTAAACACATCCTCAGTGCCATGTCATCACACAATTGTTCTACATTTATAAAGGCATATTAAGATGTAGGCATTTTTATAATAGAAAAGATAATGCCAACTGCTTTGGACTATTTGTTTTTAATATTTACTGCTTATATATACACCTACATCTCCTTCACCTGGACATAGGACATGAACAATGTATTATTGAACCAAAGAACCCAATTGCATACTTTGTTCTGGCAACAACAGGTTTATGAAACATGCATTTGTTAGAAAAAAATAAAAAGTCTCTAATGTACTTATGCTTGTGGTAAGTTTAGGTTTAAAGTTTAGTCCTTTAATTTGACCAACAAATTTGTTCTAATTGGAAGAAATATTTAATGTTTTGGAAGTAATTTTATTGTTTTGAATTGGCCCAGTCAGGGCCTCAACTTCAAACTGGTAGATAATTTGTGGAGGAAGCAAAATATCAGAGTAAATTCAAGGAGGCTTTCTAAACTCAATGTTAAAAAACACCAGTGGAAGCATGAAACAAGATGTTCAGAAATTATGAGAAGCATCTGATTGCCATATTGCTAGTTATTTTTTTATTGAGAATATTAAGAGTGTAAATAATTTCCAACATGCCATTTTTTAAAAATTAAAACATAAAAATCCAAGAATTAGTTTCCAAACAGAAACAAAAGTCTTGGTTGAATGAAACCAATAATTTGGTCCATATATTGTTAGAGACTTTTAATAACCTCTAAATTATTAGATATTAATAAATGTCTAATAATTTTGCCCAGTTATAAGCGATTTAACTGTGAGCACATTCATGCAAACAGGACAAAAACCAGCAACATAAGTGAAATTTAACACAATGATCAAACAGGGTACAAGTGAAAACCTGGACATTTACATATTGTGCCTGAATGATTCCAGAAACAGGGGAGGTGTTATTATCAAAGAGAGCTGAGGTGTGTGGAAGAAGCACTGGGCAAGTCTAGCACAAACCAAGCAATAACTATGGTCAGACTAAGCTATGTTTCCAAATTTTTCTGTTATGAGCAAGTCTCTCCCACAGACAATCTCAGACTGTCCAAATCAACCTGAAAGATGAATATGTGACCTTTTCATTGAGCAATCTCTATCACATAAAAAGAAATACATGCTGATTTTGGTAGATTTTTTTAAGTTTAAGTATTTAATTACAATCAGAAACAAATGCCACTCTAATTAAAGATACAAAGAATCAGCCAGCTAGTAATCAGTGAAATCAAGACTTAAATATATTGTTAATCAATGGAAAGCACAAGTGTTTATCTCCAGTCCTCAAGAGTCAGAGTCCTGAATCTGTCAGATATGTTCCTGGTTCCACACAAATCAATACAACTGGTTCATTACCAAGCCTCTGCACAACATGGTCAAATCATGTCACCTGCATTAGAGCTGTGGCACATCTGAAACGTGCAGGACACTTGCATTAGAGAATTAGAGTTAAACACTCCTAAACTAATGTCTATTTTCAAATCATTTTTTGTGCTAAAGAAACGTACACATATCTAATAATAAATATTGTGACAGACCACTTGAGAGCTCCACTCACAGCTGGATTGGATTTAAAAAAAAAGAAAATAAAAAGATGTTTTGTAACTTACTGTTAATGGTACTCTGTGTACCATTATTCTATGTTCTGTTATTCTGTATGTTAGACGGTGTGCCGTTACTCAGTGGGTATTAGCTGGAGTCGACTAAATGAGATGATCGAACCTAGCTCCTGTGTCATCCTTCTTTCTCCACCACAATATGACAGCAAAATTAATTTTCTACAGACAACTGCAAAAAACAGGCTGCTAAAAATATTTTAACTGATTAAAATAAGATTTACCAACAGTTTACCAGTCACTCAAGAGCTTAAAAAAAGGACTTGCACTGATGAAAAGTTCAGTTCAGCAGTTTAATCTGAAAACTAAAGAAATAGGTGATGAGAAAATTTAGATAGCACATTTGATTTATTTGCTAAGAACATCAGAACTGCCACATAAGTAAGAACATTGTACCTTACTGTGGTCCTTGATGCTTTACTACAGTGGTAGCCAAAGTTGGTCCTCGAGGAACGTCATCCAGTTCTCTCCCAGGTGGTAGTAACAACCTTCTCAGCATGTCAGTGTTCTTCATAGGCTTTCTAATGAGCCATCATTTAATCCAGGTGTGTTAAATCAGAGAGAGAAATAAAACATGCAGGATGCCAGCCCTCGAGGACCGACTTTGGACACCAATGCTTTACTACCTCTCCCAGTCCTCCCAAGTCCTCCCCAATCCTTCACCATGAAACAGAAATTGACAATAACTTCTGTCTGGAAGGTTGGATTCCAGCAAAACTTTAAATGCTTTGCCTATGGACTTGTACTGAACTGGACTGAAGGTGATTTTGAAGATTTGCCAACATGCCGCCTGGTGGATGGGTGCAGAAACAGTGTGAGAGAATTGACAATGGCGATGGGGTGGCACTCCCAGAGCTCCGGCTGTCGCCGCTGCTTGCAGCTTTAGTTGTCTTTGCATTTTAGCTCTTACTACAGATAAGAAGCTTGCATTTACATAAAAAACCCTTACTGACCCATTAGTTTTTATTGATTTTTTTTTCTTACTAAACAACAACCATAAATAGCAACTCATGAGTATTTTGTTATTGACTGACATCCTGTTTGATTTTGACATGGATGTTAAATTTCACCCCCCATCATTTAATGTAAACAGAGATCACTCCATGTCTACATACCTACATTTTAAAATGTATGTATACATGAAATCCTTAAACCAGATTCTCCAAGGCAAAACAAATGAACAGTAATTCTACACTAGAACCAGACTGCAGGAATCTGACCACAAACCCCTTGCAATCAAGTTATTTGCTGCCTGATGAAGCATATTCTTGTTCGCAATAAGGCACGTATTCCAGAGATATACAATAGTAACATTTAAAGATAGTCCAAACATGCCTAGCTTTTTCTGTCAATTGCTTTATCAATGGTTCGTATTTGAACTTCAACTCTATATTTCTTTGCTCTTAAGTCTTCGCCTCCATTTCAAAAGAAGTTAACATTTTAAGTAATAGACACAGTGACAACAGTCAGCCAATAACTCAATCTTTTTGGCATCTCATGTTTTAGATCTTAGTTTTGATGATGACGCTTTATCTACAAACAACCATATTCTTCAAATAAATCAAAACTGTTTTGATATTAGTTCATATCCTGTGTGTGTGGACAGGCTGGCTTGTCAATCAAGGATACATACTTGCTTGGCTGTGAAACAGTTTGTTTTGGTTACACAATGGATGACACCCCTGCTCTGTCTCCTCCTAAATCTCTAACAACATTACCAACAGCGCCAGAGCAAAAGTTGGGCCCATCATAACAGCTGACATTACAAAATATTTTCAGTGGCTACAGCTCTTTTCCTTGCAAACTCTATAAAAATATACTCAGAAATCCAGGACTACATGAGCAGAGTGCAGCCAATCTCTTGGAGCACCTTAGCTCTTTCCCTTCCAGCCCCCTCTTTCTCCATCTTTTCTTTTTTCACTGACTCGCTTTTCTTTAATTCACCTTCACTCTGGCCACACACACACTTACAGTACGATAATAAATATGTTGAGATAATGTGGCTTGGAATACATTTTCAATCCTCACTTGATTAAACACTGGAATTTTGCATGGTGCCCAGAAATGAGGTTAGCAAATGGCTTCGATGGTTGCCAGCTTGGAATTGCTCAAAAGGAAAACGAGGGAGAACATAGTGTCTACCGCTTGCTGGCTCCTGAAAGTGCTTGATGAATGTTAGTGTACGTCACTTGGGATAATGCGAGTTAGCTGTGTGTGGACTCCAAATATGGCTGGAGTGTGACTGTTTGAGGTTGTAATGACTGCGCTGAAGTGAGAACCCTGCACAGGGCCCCTCTCAGAAGGTACACACCTCAGCTCTGCCTTTCCTCTGCAGATGGACTCACAATGAACTCTTAGTTTCACCTTAACCTTAATGTTGCAGGACCTTTAGAAACACCAAAAACATGAGTTAGTTTCTTAACTGTGCATAAAAGTTTTTTAATTGTCTAAGGAATATTTGAGATTCCTTAAATAAAGTAAAGTATTTACACTGCATTACCTTGCAAAGGTATTAATAACCCTTAAATCTCTTCAAATTCTTTCACAAAACAGCCATAAACAGTTTTAGGGGGATTTTTTTGTTACAGACCAAAACAAAGTAATGCAGAACTGTAATGTTAATTTAAATGTTAAAATGATACATTATTTATTTTTTCAATAAGAAAGAAATCTGACAGGTATTTTGTGTATTTAGTTTCAAATACCTTTACTAATTAAAATTCAGTGCAACCAATTGCCATCAAAAGGTACCTAAAAAGTAAATATAACTTACTTATGTGCAATTTAATCTTAGTATACAAATAATGGTTCTGTGGAGACGTAAGTGATTTGTTATAGAAAACTGGTAATCAAACAGCATCTTGAGAACCAATGAACACAACATACAAGGCAGGGATAAGGTTGAGGGAATATTTAAAGCAGTGTTAATAGTATAGCACAAAGATCCTCAAACTGAGGCCTCGAGGGCCAGTGTCCTGCAACCTTTCAATGTATCCTTGTTTCAACACACCTCAATCACATAGCTTAATTACCTTCTCAGTGCAGTTAAGTTCTCCAGAGTGCTGCTAATGACCTGATTATTTGACTCAGGTGTGGTGAAGCAGAGTCAAACATAAAACCTGCAGGACACCAGCCCTTGAGGCCCGGATTTGAGGATCTCTTGTCTAGGCTAGCACTTCACTTGTTGAATTGTTGAAAGGAAAGTATACAAAGTCTGCAGTGTGTGTTTAACACTATAGGGGACAACTAACATGTGGGAGAAGGTGATTTGGTCAGGTGAGACCAAAATTTACATTTTGAGCATATAAATAAAACTTTGTGTCACTGAAAACCCACCCCCTAACTCATTATGAAACATCCTTACCATCCTGCTATGGTAAAGATTTTTTTCAGAAGGAAAGATGCAAGACTTGATGTACAGAGCTAAAAAAAAAAGGGCAATGCTGACAAAAAAAGCACCAAAAAGCTGAAAAAGATTAAAGAAGAAGGTGGTCGTTTTTCTTTGAGAAAGACATCGACACTAAGCATACAGGACAGAAGCTCTTGAGGACTGGACGTAGTAATCTCTGTTTTAGATCAAACATTATTCTTGTGCTAGAATGACCAAGACCCAACATGAGTTAAGAATGTGAGGCAATGCTTAAAAATCAATGTTAACAGGTACTCTCTATTCAGTTAGAGTTATTTTGCATAGGGCAAAAGAAAATCTTACTCTCTAGAACATCAAATATGGTAAAAACTCAGGGGGCTCAATTCCCATACATGCCACATTTCTTAAATTTTTTTACTTAAAACATAACTTTTTCTTTCACTTCACCATTATTTATGTAAATGCAAGCTTCTTATCTGTAGCAAGAGCTAAAATGCTTTTATTGCTATGTCTATTACATGACATAGCAATAAAAAAAAAACATTAAACACGTGTTATTTGTTTTGCAACTTATCTTACAGGTCCTCCAGATGTTGAGCAAGCATGTGAGCCAAGCGTACGCACGTGGAGCCCAAATGCAGGAACTGACCAGGGTGTTGTTGGCCTATCAGAGTGTCCTCCGCAGGGTTGTATGCTTCAGTTGGAGTTCCAACACCCAGTAGTTCCCGATTCGCTGACTGTATGGGTGACATTTTTCAGCCCTGAGGAGAGCGCTCTGCCTGCTATCCATGACATCTTGCTTTTGACTGTGAGTGGAAACAACATTTCGCTGGGGCCCAGTAATGTCTTCTGTGACACTCCGCTGACTTTGAAATTGGATGTGGAAGAAGACGTGTATGGTGTACAGTTTTACACAATGGAGCAACACCTAGAGATTGACGCAACTTTATTGACATCCAAGCCAGACTGCAAAGTTTGCAGGCATTGCAAACCACTTCATTACAATCTGTTGCGCCAACCACCCTTCACATTTGCCCCGAAAGGCCTGCAACTGATTGAACCTATCCGCCGATATACAGACAGGTGAGTTTGAGTGGTGAATTGCAGTCAGTGATGACAGACTGAATGATGCCTGCATATTATGTATTGTTTTGTTTGCCAGGGTTTACAAATAACTTAAAATATTAAGCCATATTCTTTTTCTATAACAGCTGTTTTTCCTCATTGTTTTCTATTAAAAGCTTAGAATAGCTGAGTGTTTATGATTTCGCTCCTGGCTTTAGTGTAGGGTAATTTTAGACATGTCAGTAAAAGGCGTTTATTTATCTGTGGAAAATATCCACTAAAATTTGCTCATGTAATAGCAGACATCCTTTTCAATACCCTCTGGAACACATGTAAGCCACCGCTGCTTCTGAGCTTTCAGATCTGTTTTCCCAACATTTGTTTCCTAAGTCACAGGTCAGTTGTTGCCCACATTTGTGTTTTTTCCTATGTTCCATGAAGCAAGGGCAAACAGATGACTTGTTGAAGGTATTATCTTCACACTGTGGTGAGAATTTAGTGCTTTTCGTTCATGGAATGTGCTGACTTGACAAAAATTGTGCTATACATGGTGCTGCTGCGTGTCATACCATCTTGCTGTCGTGTTATCAGTGAGATTCACATGAGAAGGAAAGTGCTAGATAAAACACAAAAGGGGTGGGTATGCATGTTATGCAAGATGAAGTGATGAAATCTAAGTTTCAAAAGTGCAGAACTTCCTGGTTGAATGGTAGTGTCTGTGGAAGGTTGCCTCCAGTAAGGATGTATTTATTTGGAGGTTTTGGCACACTTTGCTGACTGTTGATGTACTGTAGGTAGTTTTACTACTGTGGTACATTTAACTAGCTGTGGTCGCATTCCAGTGGTAGTGGTCAGTGGAAATGGCTGTATATTTTTTTCTTATGAGACCATGTGGGATCTTGTCTCTTAAGCTTCAAGAGAAGCTCTGTAGTAAATAAGTATAGCTGTATTGGATATGAAGTTTCCTTTACACATTTCTTACAAAATGAAGAATGTAGTACAGCACTTTGCAGACATATTTATATCCCTTGAAGTACTACAAAGAACTCCAGTGTCCTATAGTCTAACATTTTGTGATAGATCAACACAAACTAACACAACCTTTTCAAGTATCAGGAAGAGGAATCGTGGATTTCACAATCTTTCTTTACAAATAAATATTGGAAAATATATGGACATGCATTTCTGTTTTCTCTAAATCAATACATTGTAGAATCACCTTTTGGTGTGAGAACAGCTGCACATCTTCTGCTGTATGTTCCTGGGAGTCATTGTGAACGAGCTCAGGGTTTGTCAGATAGGATAGATGGCATTGGCTCATGGTGATTCATTAGGTCTTACCACAGATTCTCAGGTGGATTTATGCCTTTACTTAGAGTGGTCACTTCTAACACATAAATATGCTTTAATGTAAACATTTCCACTGTAGCTCTTGGTTGTATGTCAAGGATTGATGTCCTACAAAAAGGCAAGTTTTGTCCCCAATTTTCGTCCAGCATTCAGTTTTGGTCTAGTTTGACCAGTGCATTTTCTGTGTTTTTCTGTAACTTTGTGTGGTTTTTATACTTGCCACTTCTTCATAAATATCAGATTCTCAAAATTGAGGTGTGAATCTTTTTGAGGTGCTAGGGGGTTCTTAGCTGCTTCTTTTATCAATGCTTTCCTTATCCAGCCTGTCGGTTTAGGTGGAAAATCATATCTTGGTAGGTGTGCTGTTGTGCCTCACTCGCTATTTCCCTTTTGGCGTAATAAATTATTTATCGATTGATTATCTGTTATACGTTTAAAGCTTATAGCCTAACTCTGCTTTAAATGTCTCCACAACTTTATCCCTGACCTGTTTAGTGTATCCCATGGTCTTTGTGATAGTGTTTGTTCACTACCTTTACCAACAAGCCTCAGGTGTGCATATACAAAAATCACACATGCAAGTATGCTTATGTAAGAATGAGTTGACTTCTGTACACAGTCAAGGAACAACTATAGAAACACATCCAACAATAACTGTGCAAGGTGCCCTGGCTTAGTGATCAACTCGAGCACCCAGATAAAACCCAGGCCTTGGGATAGCATATAAATTTACAAACACATTCCACATCTGAATTTTGAATTATAAACCTCTTAGCTATGAAGCAATAGTGCCTTTGACTTCACAGTGCAACTCAACTCTTTTTTGAATAAAAGTGTTGTATTCAGATCACAGAGTAAAGGGAAATCAGACTTTAACCCACTGTATTTTGCCTAACTCTACTCAACCACATTTATTTTTAGAAAATGATGGGCGTAGCCGGTGAGAAATTTCTTAAAGACATATTTAGGACTTATCTATCATCTGGGTCCTGCTTCTGAAAATTTTTCGGTTGACCACACAGAAAGTTAATTCTTCCTGCAAAATGTTTCCCTGGGATTCGAAACAGTGGATGAGGGGTGAGGGGAACTGACCTCTTGCTGTCAATCCATTGTCCTTCATCTGTGCTGGAGCAAAAAACAGGAGGAACGGCTAACATCTTGGCTGCTTTGGCCCCATCAATGAGTGGTGGTTTGTTTGTAATGGCCAACGGCTGGGAGGTCAGGGTGACAGAGTAAATTATGGTGCAGAGTTTGAAGGGTAAAGAGGAGACACTGAGTGGGTGGTTGTATCAGTTGGGGGTAAATTATTGCTTGGCTTGGGAAGGGGATAAGGGTGAATGGCAATGGGTGATGAAGGAGACATAAGGGGGTCAAGACAGTATAAGGAGAGAGACCTCCCAGGCAAAAAAAGGACACAGGACAGCTCTTACACCTTCACATGAACTGCACACTCTATGTTATGACTCCATCCTTGTTATGCTCAAACTTTTCACATAATGTGCCCCATCTATCAATTTAGAGACTGAATATCTTTTCTTAAAACTAGATCTGGTGACTTCAGGGGCAAAGACATTGAACAATTGGTTAGTATGCCTTCCCCTTATTTTGTCCTAATGGCTGGATTGGTGCAGGGCTATGTCTAACAATTTGTTCTTGAAGTTTATAAAACTCTGTTCACCCTTTTAATTTATTTTTCAAGCCTTCTAATTCTATTCATTAGATCGCAATTTCTGTCAACCTTTTTAGGGTTAAAATGTGAGGAAACATATAGATAGCTTTTGGGAAAGCAAAATTGGAGTCCCTTTATTGTCGCCTTTAAATTCCACCTACAACCATATAAATATGAGTGATTTTTCATTTGTACTGGCTCAGCTGAGGTAAAACCCAGTCATTTGCAGGAACCTGAAAATTCTGCTAACTATTAAGAGAGAACCTTCACCTGTTGCTTCCGCTGCATCACCAATAGATTTTAATGTTTGATTTATTTTAAAAGCCCATACAATTTTCAAAATAGATCATACACATCTCATTTGTAAGCACTGATTGTTATTCAGTCATACTGCTAAGAATTATGCCTTTCTTAATTGTAACTATGATGCTTAGAGAGCAAGCAGAACCAGAACTTCTAGAATTTGATCATAATGTCCCATGAAATTAAAAGAAAACACTGGTATCATTTTCCATCCTCCTTTATGTAGAGATATTGATTTTGCTTTAAATGGTATCTTTCTCTTGTATCAGGCTTCTGTAGAGTAAAGTAAACAGTATAACAATGTTTATTATAAATCACATCACGGGCTGCATAGATGATAATTAGAACATATTTGGATCTCAAAGACATTATTATTAGCATCAGTAAGCAAACTTATCTGAAGGACTTGGACATGAGGTTACTAATTATTCAGGGTTCAGGAAAGATTAATATTTTTCAGTAAACAGTGTGTTTCTGTCACAAAAATTAGTGTAGTTTATTTCAACCCTATGCCATTTACTCTCTCTACTCTCACAATGGTCTTTTATTCCAGTTTGCCTCTTGATAAATTATACTGATTATGGATCAATTTGTAACAGCCCTGGGGACATTTTGCACCCCCAAGACAACTGATGATTTAAAGCAATGTTCTATCATGTGCTCATAGTTTACGATAATAAAATTGGGGTTGGTGACTCATAGGATTTTATGTATCGGCAAGTGCCACTCCAAGTTTTTTTGGTTTCATCATGAGTCCTAGCCTGTCAGATTTCACAGGTATTGACTATCTCTAAAGTGTTCAATCCAACGTTATGAATGTTAAAAGTTATTCAAAAAACTTGACCTCCAGTTAAACATGAAATTGGACAATTTTCTGGGTTTTCCTACTTGTTCATCAAAATATTTAACTACCAGTGACAGTTAAGCTTATGCCCTGAGGTGTAGCACATAGAAATAAAATGGTTCGTTTACAGCTATGAAATCTAAAGTTATATAAAATACTATACACTCCTGTTATAATGCCAGATTTTTCTGATAAACCATATTATCAGCTATTGTTCAGAATTAACCAACATATTCAAACTCAGGTTGTGCAGGATTAAACTGATTACTTCTGATTAATTACACTCCAAAAGCAAAATTCAAGAAGCTGCCAGGTTCTGTGCAGTGCATGTGAAAACAATATTGTAGCTTCTTCATATATCTGGGCAATTGCACAGGGTGAAAGATGGGAGTTGGAAGCTGTTGTTAGTGAAGAAATACAGCAAAGTCCAAATAAATTTTGCTACACTACATTTGAAGTCTCTAAAATATGTTTTGGTCTTGTTAGTTTATTCTTTTTGAAAAAAGTATGCACATTACCAAAGGACTCTACACCTACAGGAAAGCATGTTTGTAAAAGTACCATGCTTCGAAGCTGGTTTTCTTGAGCCTGAAGGGTGGGGCTTGTCAATTTGAAGAGAATTATGAACTGTTCTAAAAACTGTTGGGATAAAACCTTCAGACATCTGCTAAAAAACTGAAGATGAAGAGAAATGTCATAACTCAGCATAGCACTGACACATTTATTAAAAATAACCAAAGAATGACTTAACAAGATTACAATTTTACAATGGCCCAGCCAGAGTTTACAGTAGACCTGAGTTCAATTCACAATTTGTTTGATGGTCTGAAGAGACCTGTGCACAGGCAATCATTGCAATCTGATAAATGTAGATTGTTTTTAAGCAAATACTGAATACATGGACCCCACCACATCCAACTCTCAATAGCTGAAAGCCATGAAAAATACCATATGTACCTTAAGATGATAAGATAATATGCACAGTGGAAACCATCTTAGCACTACCACAGAAATTAATATCTAGAGTTTTGCTTATATCCATTTTTGGGGGAACAGCCAATCAGTGCCAGAGAACATGTATGGTACTCATGGATTTGCTGCCTTCCTAGAGCTCTGGAGTTCTGGAGAACTTGGTGACAAACTGGGGAAATAAAGTTAAACAGTGGATTAAAGTGTGTTGAGGAAGCTCTCAAAGAACAAGGATGGAAATAAATAAAATCAATCACCTTTGGAATTAGAAAAAAAAAATAGTGATGACATTTGTTGTGACACTGTGATCTTATGCCAAGTATTGTCCTTTTATAGCAGATCAGATGTATATGTCACATTTAACTACAGATATAAAGAGACACTTTCTTCAGTCTATGTTGCTTAAAATAATGTGATCTTGATGCTATTCAAAAATTATATCAAATCATTATGTTAGTTAGCTGACATTCATTAATACCTTTATGCATGTATAACCTGTGTATGGAGCGCTATGGAAAGATGAACTCATAGAGCTCTGTTACATCAGTTCCTTTTCTGCTATTTCATTCTTCACTGCTGAAAGTGACAACACTTTACATCACCAGTTGCAGTTGGGTCAGAGGGAACCAAACATGCACCTAATTGAAAACGGGTTGAATCACAGATTGAGTAGTTATCTCACTCTGAGGAACAGCACTTTGACCCTTCCCAACACAGGGGCAATATGGCACACTGTCATGGGGTATATGATCAGTGCACTACAAAACTTGGAAATCCTGGAGATAAGGTCGAGTAGATGTTTTTGTGAACTATACCGGTTACTTTGTTATGGCATTCCATGTATTCCTTTCCTACCAGTTTCTAACACCCTGCTGTGGGATACTGGATTGCTTTTGGGGCCTCTTTGCATAGCCTGAAGGGTGGGGGTTGGGATCTGGCCTAGTGTGGTATATCTGGGCCTCTATTGCTCTGGTCCTTAATATCTGCTCCTGTGCTGTCATGATCAGTTCTTTTGCATTGTTTTTCAGACCTGTCATACCTTGTGATTGGCCACTTCTGTTAGATTGAGTTGTGAGTGCTCTCTCAGAGCCGAGTAGGGATCTCAAGTTTGACAGGTGGTCCAGTATAGTATTGTTGTAAGAGACTGTGTCAGAAGACTATTGAGCTAGTGTGTATGAGATTTAAACACACATGCCTTAAATTATTGTTCATTCACATAGATATGTGCGCTCAGCTCATTCTCACTGTGTGCACAGATTGGTTACTGCATGCTCAAGTTGGCGGCATTAACAATGACAGAAAGAGAAAAAGAGGTTGAAGCTTCAGGTTGAAGCTTCAGAATTATTTTATACTTGTAGACCAAAAATGCAGTAAAGCATAATTTAGCATGAACTCCTGAATCAACACTGAAGTGCTTTGAAGAAATTAAAATCATTAAATGTAATAAATATAAAAGCAACAAATACATGAGGAATGATCTCATGTTCAGCCACTTCCATATGTCCTGCTTAAAAATGATTTCCTTTTAACAGCTGTTAATCTAAAAATATGTAAGATGTGAAGAAGTTATGCAGACTTTGAGGACTGAATTTTGGTTTTCCAATTTTTCTCAGTTGCTTTGGTGCATTACTCACTTCACTATTGACATTTGCAACAGTGAGTGGAAACTCCAAAACCTAGTTAATCTGCAAAAGTGAGTCAGTTGTTCAGAATCGATGGCTCATTCCTCAAAAACAAGTGTTCATGTTAATGAAAGTGCTGAAATCATGTTTATGTAAAAAAAAGAAACAACATTTTTTATCTCCTATGTCTTGCTTTTTTAACTTCACACAAAGAAGGAGTCAGAAGGGAAATATTTTACTGTCACCTGGAATTACATGAGCTACAAATGCTGAACATGTTAAAAGTTTGAAAAGAAACTTCTAAAGTAAAAAATATTTTTACATAAAATTTAAAATCCTCAATTAGTAGCCAGAAACTATTGTCAATAACCTAAATACAACAATTTTAAAATTGTTCTTCAACAAAATAAAGATAATTATGTGTTCTTGTACAAAAAACTGAGATGAGAAATTTTAGGTTTCCCATATTGTTTTGTACATGAGGTTTTGTAGGAAACCTTTTGTTCTGCCTGTGTTTGAGAGGGTTCTGCTTTTCTAAAAATCAAAAATGCTGAGGGCTCATCAAAGTTTATGACTTTCCTGTACACCACTCAAACACTTCCTTGGTTTAACTGCTTACTTTGGCCTAGAGTTTGATGAGTCAGAGTGACTTGGCATCAGTATTTGCTCCTGGTGGTAAATTGCATTTACACTGAGGATTATATAGCTGCATTGGGAATAGTGGTTTAAACTTATGTTTATTTGTTAAGGTCTGGGGACAAGAGTTGGCTGATGTTCTTTTGTCTATATTATCCATTACCGCATTTGAGGGTGTGTGTTTGTGTTTTTCTACTAGGAACATACTACATATCCTAATGATACATGCAATGATATTCCTTTGAGGATTTTAGTATTTTTGGCTAATTGTCACTGCATTGATGGCATTGATGATGGAATTGTAAAATTAACTCAATGATACTTGATGGTCCACATGAAGTACTCTATGACAAGCCCAATGGATTCATTTGCCTCATTTACTGATGTCTTCCCCACCCATTTACCAGTGTTTAAAACACACATAACAGATAATAGCTGTGATTATAACAGTTAATTATGACCCCATCCTTCTGTGCACTAAATAACATAAAATCACACTTTTTGTCTCAATTTCTCCATAGTGCCAACTTAGTATAGTTAAAAAAAATGTTTTACAGGAACTACTTGTATTTTTGTACTTGTATTTTTATTTATATATATAAAAAAATGGATCAGTACTCTGTGGTTCGCCATTGATCTTATAACCTAATACACTTTGATAAGTGAGTAAAAGAAAAATGGGTTGTATCTTGGGATGTGCAGTATTTTCAGCATGTGGCCAGTAGAGTCTAAGATAGTTGATACACTTTTCTCTTTGTTGGCTAAATTATAACATGAAGAAATCTCACTGTCAAACAAAGCATCTGTGCTATTTTCTGATTTTTTTTTCCCCACTAGATTTGTTTTTGATTACTTGGAAATATGAATTCTCTGTGATTTTAGTTTTCACTTTCTGTGTAGAGACGTGGTACTGCATGTCCCATACACCTACCAGATACAGACAGTCTCCCATGTGGGCATGAGTGAGCCCTCTCCGCCTCTGGTACATGAACTTGGGGGTCCCTATTGTGGAGATGGACGAATTCAGAGGTAAGGACTTGTGTAAAAGATATATTTTAGATGGATTGAATACACTGTTAATTGAAATGATGCATAAAAATCTCATTTATAACTTTTTAAGCACAGTTTCTATTTTATTTTAGCTTCAAGGGGGAGGAATGTGATGATATGAACTCTGTGAATGGGGACGGCTGTTCCAGTCAGTGCAAGGAAGAACCCTTTTTTAATTGTATTGGTAAGTCTTATGAACTAAGTTGTTTTAAAAATTAACATTTGCAATGATGCTGATGCAAATCATGGTAAATAGCTGTATTTCCACCCAAATTTTGAGCAAACTTTTAAAACGTTGCAAAAAAGGAAGAAAATGTAAATTAGACGTGTCCAACTGCTGGATTTGAAGCAAATCAACCTGGCAACGCAAAGAGAAATTTTATCAGATATTTATGTTACGCATTACTATAACCATGATTGGTCTCAAAAAAATTAAAAATGGTTTACATCCCCGCTGGTATTTGCACAATTGTTTGCACTATTTTTACTCATTTTAAAAGACATTTCTGTTGTTGATGCACTTCTGTTTTTCTGTACTGCACTAATATACTTTGTTGTTAATAGTCCGTTTTCCTTTTATTGTTCAGCTCACAGCCATATTACATATATTTAAAAAACAACTAAAGATCATCCTACTCAGTTGCACATCCCTTGCCCAGTATTTTTATGCTATAGTATAGTGCAGTAATATTATTTTTGTTAATTGTGGTTAATTTTTTTTGTAAATTTTTAATACTTTGATCTTTTCTGTTGAGTCGTCTTGATGCTGTTGGTAAACTTGAATTTCCCCACATTTTGACCATAAAGACTAGTTTTGCTTTTACTGCTAACACCACTTTTTTTTTTTTTCCAAACCTTATATTTTGTCAAATCTATCTTAGCTTAAATACTTAACAAAACTAACAGCCAATCATGTTTAATGCAATATTGTGTCTATAGTTTGATTTTCAGCTTGGAACCACCCTTCTCCCTCCTACTGGAGGTCTTTCCTTCTTGTTGATGCACTCAGTCACCTTCCTACTCTTCTATTATCTGTTTATTGTATCTCTGTTCAAATCCAAATACAATATCAATGCATCTTTCCTGTCCTGAACTTGTTACTCCTCTATCTTCAGCTCACACATTGCCCTTTGTTCCTGCACTTTTCATCAGACACTATTTGAACTTCCTCTTGTCTTGCTCTCTCTTCTTGCCTACTTATTTGCCTGTTTCTGCTTAGTGAGTGGCAGAAAGCTCTGCTATATGCCCCCTCAGTAGCCCCTCGTTTCACCGTTGCCAGAGCATAAAACTGACTTGAGCTTTTGGCCGTGCTGGAGATGGCTGGAATTTCAAGGAGGAGGACCCGGCCAACTTGGCACAGAATACCGCCTTTCCCCCTAACTGGAACCCCACCGGCTGACGCTGCTTTAGCTTAGACCAGTGGGGCCCAGGCAACCTTCCTCCTTCCTTCACTCCCCTTTCCTCCAATACACAGGCTTTCAGTTCCAGACCCTAACTCTGGGTGGGATGTCTGGAAAAAATACTGCTGCATCTTTCTTTTGCCTCTTGACTTTGTCTGCACCGCTTCTTCCCTCCTCCTCTTGTGTTGGTCTTTCATGATTTCATTTACTTCTGCTATCCCTTACATTCTTCTTTGCTCCCTTTTCAAGACCCTAACATACACTTGGATTTCCAAGTACATCTAAATTCACTGTTCCCATCCACTTCTCTTCGTCTTCCTTTTTGATAAAGCAATACTACAGGTGATGTGTTATTAAGTTTTTTGTTACTGCTCTTTGTGGTAGTAAACTTACCTCAGAATGTCAACGTTGTGAATTCTGGAAATATTTGAAGTTGCAAACCTTTGTTGAAAATCATGGAAATTAATTGGAATGTTGGGAAATTACAGAAATGTATTTATTTTTTAATTGTAATATCCGAACACAAATATAAACCTTTGTTTTTTTCATATGCAGACATCAAAGTAATAGCAATCATGAAATGTATTTACCTAATAATGTAATTCAATTTCCTTCATGTACCCCCAAAATTCAAATATGCACCTTAAATGTGGTCTTACTTGTAAAGGGTTCTAGAAGTAATCTGCACGTGAATAAAACCAAAAGTGTAACATAACACAAAGTGACATATAGTGTGGCCATACACAATAGAATGCTATAAATTTTACTATCTTCATGCGCTATATAAAACAGGACCACACCACAGGCAAAATCAGTACTTTACTCATGAGGTGGTACATAATGTTCCACAAAATGTTCTTAATTTCTTCATGTTTATACAAATAAAAATAGTTAGTTTTTTTTTAATGCAGACATACATGGTAAGATAAGTAGCAGTGCAATAGTGTTAACATAAATGCTGAAAACGCTTGAAAATAGGTTAAAAAAAAGAAATAAAAAAATCAGGAAATGGTAAGGTCTGGAGTTAGTGTTTGCAGGTTTGTTTTGACAAAGAAAGTGGCTGTCAAACAAAAAATCCTGATTGTTACTGTAAAAAATGTTATTTACAATTAAAAGCTTGTTTTAAATGTACATTTCTTGTATCCTTCTCAGAGGAGCCAAGCATGTGCTACTACTATGATGGCGATGGGGTGTGCGAGGACTTTGAGCGAGAAACTGGTGTGAGAGACTGTGGCCTCTATACACCCAGTGGTTTCTTAGACCAGTGGGCTTCCCATGTTGATGTCTCCCATGAAGAAAAGCCATATTGCTCTGGGGACGTGGCTGCTGGGTATCCTGCCGTTACTAAGGTCAGCTCATACAGAAAAATGTGCAAGATTAAATTCTTTATCAATGTCACATTACCTCAATGTAATGAACATTCTCAACAACATAAAAGTGGTCAAGGTAATGCATCATAAAATAAGCTACAATCAGTTAAAAACTGTTCTAGGACAAAGTACAACAATTGTTAAAATCCCAAACTATTTTTTTTCCTCATCTAACGAAAGGGCAGCGGGCAGCACCTCTTATAATGGCTGCAGCCTCAAGCACCCATCTACCTTTGTCTTTGGATGGGCTGGACAGAAACAAATTTTGTTTTGCTTCTGTACAATGACAATAATGACTGATTATGATTTTGAGGTCATCTAGTCTTACAGTGTTCAGGTATTTAGACAGTGACACACATAACACAAAGGGAAGTGACATGCCTCCACATCTTAAAATTGACTAAATTGATTTCTTGAACAATGCAAAAAAAAAAAAAAACAAACAACCTTTTTTCTTTCTGAGATTCCTTTCTTGACATCTATTGTGGTGTGTGGTTGATCACTTCTTTTCTTTTCAATTCAATACCCACATTCCCATCTGCATAGATCTTATACAATATTTTCATTTGGAGACAAAAAGTACCCTTTTCTTGTATCTGATATCTAACTGCTACATTTTTCCCAGGAACTGTGGAAATAGTTTTGCTCTAATGGGTGGTAATTTCTCATAACTAAACCAACCTGAAAATCGACTATGCTTCAAAAAACGCATCAATTCCATTAGAAAATGTGAATCAACAGAACAACTATTTGATAGTTACATGCAGCTTACAACACATTGATTTAATGTAACATTAAATCAATGTTACATTAAATCAATGTAACATTGATGTGGAGCTACATATCATTTAACGCAAAATTTCAAGCAACTTTAAATTTCTCTCGTGTGATGTACTTCCCTTTTCAAGTCTAAAGATGCATCTATCCCAAATTATTTAGTTGATCCAAAAGATTATGCGTACCTTAAGTGACAGCAGTTTTCCCAAATGTCTCTTCTTACCTGTTCAGTTTATTGAGGGCACTGAAGAACTGGTATAGAAAACAAAGCCTGAATTTTGTGGTAGGAAAGTCCAGTGAGCTGAAGATCCTTTAAATAAGACTAGATAATGTTGGGAACATTATATTTCTTTGACAAATGAGACCAAATCAAGCCCTCAATTTTATAAGGTAACAAAAAGTTTGTCTATATCTAGGTGCAGCAGATACCCTTAAGCACTCAATTTAAGTTTTCAGAAACCTCGTATAGGTTTTGTAATCTATTTTATTTACTGCATTTGAATGATTCTTAGTTAAAGTAGATACAAATAATGGAAATATATGTGATTAAATCCAAGTAATCTAGAAGAGAATAAGCAAAATAAATGTGATCTACAGTTTTATTGAGAATATGAAGTGCTATGCCAGAGTTGTGCCTGCCAAAACAGTTTTGCTGTGCTGATGTAAACAGTTTATTTTAATTAGTTTGAAAGCAGTTACTATGGTGGGACCAAATGACTGGCTGCATTGAGTTGAGGGTCATCAAAATAAAATGGTAAGAAGTGAGATTTAATGGCCATGGCTGAGGTTATTTTCTAAATTGTATTTCTTTTATTCAATATATTTATCTAAGTAGACTTTTTGGCATATGTGATGTTTTAACTCAGACATAAGTCTTCAGATAACTTCATTGGTCATCCAGCTCCACCTGGTAAACATGTGACCAAGATATTGGTGCCCTTCAACCGAAAGTTAGTAAAACTGTTCTCTCAGCTTAGACAAAACACACATTGTTGCCAAACATCTCTATCTCTTTTCTATTTGATAAGTGCCTTTTTCTAATGGGTTTCTTCTGTGAGTGCAGTCATTTGAACTACTTTGCACCATACTGCAGCTTAGATCAGCCTTTCTCATGACATAAAGATGTCTGGGTTAAACTCTGCACCGTGGTCAATAGAGAATAACATTCCAACTATTTTTTGTGGTTTTGCTAGGAGTAAAAATAATTTTATCATAACAACAGCACGTTTTCTACACACATGAGGTAAATCCCTAATAAACATTCTAAGGAGAATTGGACCTAGTATTAAACCCCAAGATATACAACTTTGTGAACTAGATTAACAGTTCACAGACACCACCATATGCATAAGCAGCTCAGTGCTAGTGGACTTTGCCAAATTTTATCTCTCTAAGGCAATGAGCACTTCATCCAAAATATAACATTTTGTGTCCAAGTACCTTAGATAAAATTAAAATATGAAGCTACAGATGCAAATAAATTAAAAGCTGTGTGGGAGCTGAATGAGTTGGCTATCTGAAAAGAGCTGAGATCTTCCTAAGAATTGAGCAAGGACTGCAGGAGAGTTAAAAAAGAGAAAGGGCTTACAAATAAAGTTTTTAATCCTTTTCATAGAGTCATGAAAATATCTGCACATGAGTCAAAATCTATGTGCAAATTAAGACATAAAATAATGGTCAGAAAACCTGGACAACTAATATTATAGCCTGCTTTATAGGATTCGTTCTTTGGTAATCAAGCTTGTACAATTACATAGTCATATAGACTATATATATAGTCTATATCATAACATTACACTATATATATATATATAGTCTATATGCCTATATAGACTATATATAGTCTGTATTGTGTGTATGACAATACAGACAATTATAGTCTGTGTTATATAAACATAGTCTGTATTTGTCTGTATTGTCAATACAGACTATGTAATTGTCTGTACATGTACAGTCCCTCTATATGTACGAGTACTGCACATATAAAGTCCCTGGACATATACAGTGCCTGTATACATACAGGCACTGTATATATATGTGCTGTCTCCATATGTGCTGTCTCCATACAGATTTATAAGGTAAATCCATATGGGACTGAAATGTACTATTTTTGTCGCTAAAACAGTACATAATGTTTCTTCACTACTTTTCTGCAGCATGCTTTAGGGGAATTACAGTTGAGATCTGGCCCTCACAATTTACTTTGGTGTGTTTATAATTATTTGCATGTGTGTGGGCACGTTTTCTCATATTCTTGGGTTCATCAGTCAATAGTCCACTATGCTTGTGGGGTACAACGGTTTATTAGGACTAAAATGGCCCCTAAATTTTAAAAGGTTGTTTATGGTTTATTAGGGCTTAGGTTTTAGGGTTGCTCTTGTTAAATGGTTGGTAAAGAGCTTGATCATGCATAACAAGAGTAGACAAAAATAAAAGAATGTATAGTGGAAAAATCTTACTTTTACATATGTGTGTTGAGAAACTTGTGAAAGTGGGGAGTCTGCATTTGCATTCAAACACCAAGATTAAACATCAAACCGAGTGATTTCTCCAGAGAATGCTACTGCCCTCACAATCTCTCAATGGAGCTTTAATTATACATTAGCAAAAGAAGGGATAAGCCTTAAGTGCTGGCACACAAAAGGCAAGTCATATGTAAAATTAAACTACCTTGGAAATTCAAATAAACATATGAAAGGCACAAAAGGGGGTAGGATAGCTAGACATTATCATTATCATTAACTGGCCTAGTTATGTTTCAAATTGCAAAAACATTAATAGTTTGTATTTGAGACAGAATAAATAACAAACTACTTAGGAACTGCTGGAGGTATTTTTCTATACTATTTCTTCTCCAGCTAGATATTCAGGAACATGAATGAGATGCTTGCAGACAACTTGAATCACACTCTAAAATGAGCAAGAGAGAGAGAAAACTAACAAACACAGAAGCTTAAATATTAACTGAAATTATGCTTCAAGAGGGCAGCGAGGTCAGCTTTTCTGGCACTTGTTCTCCTTCCTAACATTCTCTACAAACCACAAAGTCCTCATCAACCATTTGGCACTGACATAAGTATGTGGTTAGATTAAAAAGAGACATCTGACTTGGTATCTTTTTGTCCTATTCACTATAGAATATTGTAAAAATATAATAAAAAAACACCCTCTGCTCATAGTGAGACATTATTGATTAACTTTACAAAGTTTTTACAATGTTTTGTTGAACACAAGTGCCATTAAGGACCCATTTTGTTAACATTGCACATACTTCAGTCCTTATGTGAAAGCTACTTCCGTTTTTCCTGATGAGACAGACAAACTACATGTACTCATCAACTTGAAAAGATCAGTTTCCACAGTTTGTCACTGAGGTTGTCTATCATCAGCTTTAGCACAATGAGACGGTGAGCTTTGGTAGGTATGGTGGCTCTGGGTACAAGGACATTACCTCACCCACCAGGAGCTTACCAGCATTCCAGTAGACCATGGGATGGTGCTTGGAAACTCATACTTTCTTCTCTCTGTTTCTCTTTTCTCCTTGCCACAAATGTCTCACAGATGCTCACAACTGTTTACCGAGTGCAGGCTCTAAATGTGTATGTACGCCTTCAACAGTGAAAGAATGAGAACTAATACAGAGGAAAAGAAAAAAAATATTTGAAACTAATACAGTGTACTTTCAATTACTAAATAATCATTCTAATTTGGCTTTTCACCAACGAAAGAAAAGCAATTTGAAGTTAATGATAAGTTATGAAAAGATAGGTGTTTTCTTTCAGTTTCCATACTTTGAAACTAGACGTACATCAATCAAGGTTTTGTGACCACTACTCAATATCAGAGTTTTGTAAAATTGAATTCTCTTTAAGAAATGTTATTGACACTCTGTCGATACTGAATGCTAATTCTGGCTTTTACTATTATTGTAAAACAAATTACTGATTAACATTGCTAATTCTTGAATTTAGTCTCTTTGTGTATTCCCTAAATAATATAGACCTAAATCTAAATAAAAGTCTGGTAATGTTCCCAAATCAAGGACATGTCATGGCACACAGAGTTTAAAGTTCCAGTGGAAAATAAAACAACAAATAAACAGAACAACAATGAGCAACTTCCTGGCATTTATTAAAGTCAGCTCTGGATCAAGAAGCCTGTCAGTTAGGTGAATCATTCCCAAGATCATTTAGTGGCTGCTGTGTTCCAGAAACTAGCTTGGTACTTGACCTTAATAGTTGTGACATAACCAAATCAGAAATTAGGCAATAAATAAACAATTAAAGATTACTTCATCTATGCTTCAGAATGAATAGCTATGGAAAATCAATACCAGGTAATATTTTAGGTGAGCTAATCTTTGTCTCTAATTTCTGGACCAATATCAAATTTCTGGAGTTAAAGACAATACTTGTATAGGACATTTTCTTATAATTTTCTGCTTTAAAAGACTCTCAACATATTTGGACCTCTGAAGAAGTATGTGTGAGATTATCGACTTACATCTTAAAAAGATGCTTTCCAAAGTCTGACGATGTTTGAATAAAAATTTAAGCCAAAAAAGTGCTCCATGCTCACAAAATATGTATGTTTAAATTCTGACTTTTACTTGTTTGGAAACTGTAGACACCCAATAGAGAGAGTCTGCTGGTGAGGTGCTTTACACAGTAGAAGGGTTATTGACATAATTTCTCTGCCTTTGCTAACAGCTCCCTTCTGTGTTTCCTTCTTTTTAAGTTTATTGTTTCACTTTATGTTGTTAGGGAGTCTTTTTACAGTACAGACATAACTTTAGGGCAGTGAATCTGACAGTTGCACTCTCACTTTCTCTTTATCCCATTTGGTTTTCCCTTGGCTTAAGACGCTTTAGTCTCCTTTTATCTGAAGTGGTGATTTACAAACACCAGTTTGTGTCTGCCGAACTCCAGTTGACAACCCAGCTGGTAAATATTAAGACCATGTGTGTAACTATGTGCAGGGGAGTGTGTTTGTGTGTGTTTTGAAGCTTAGTTGCTCACCTTCTGTCGAATGTAATTGTGAATGTTTGTTTTTATTTAAAAAAAAAAAAAGAAAGAAAAGTGAGAACTTGTCTATTCAAAACAGACTTAAACTTTAACTTCTTAGGTCAAATTGCAACCTCAGAGCTTCCATAGTAAATAAATAGTTATGTTTTTCAGTAATGCTTGTCCAGAAAATTAATAAATCTTTAGGTACCTCATGGGTTTTTACACATTTTTTATTTTCACCATTTAACCAAAGCCAACCATGTTCTGAGGATCTTAAATCCATGTGTAAATGTACTCAAGATGTATCAGCGATGGTCCTCTTCAGACCATCTTCAGTGGCAGTCTCGGACACACTCATGTAAAAATACAAGAAACACTGAGAAAAAGCTGATTAAAATGTATATTTTTAATTGTTTTCTACTGAAGTGCCACCTGCTGACATGAGGTGACTCTCTATAAGCATCTCGCTCACCTGAACACTTATCTATGCAAATAAATAAATAAACTCTTCTGTGACCTGCATTGCCAAAATCAAATATCCGTCACTGAAGAAAAAAGAAGTTTTTCATTTCCCAAGGTGCTCACTTGCAATTTTAACAATTATTTTTGGTTCTACTGCATTACAGAGCAATTAGTCATTCTTCCTAGGTCAAATTTTATTTGGAATCAAAAAGACCAGGCCAGGTGGTTTAATTTCCCTTACCAATAACATTACTATTCTTTATAGTAATGTAAGTATAACTGTGATGTTTCGACTAAATGTTGCTGAAACAGTACTCATATTTTTGCCACATTTGTTAAGTTAAAGTATCCTTAATGTATTGATAATAGAGGTCATTTGTTGTACATTTGCAAAATCTGTGTTAAATGACCCCATTTTGCTACATACACTATGCCAAACAGAATGCTATAAATGACCTGAGACCCATACTCTACTCTTCTCTGCAAGAATCAATGAATCTTTTTACTGTCCATTGGAACTTAGTATTGAGCATGCACTCTACTTTTTGGAAAACACCTGGTCATAGTGCACTTTTAATTGTGTTTTATTATTTACTCTTCCTATCATCAATAGATTTATACTTAAAAATGTATAAGCTAATGAATGGTAAATGGACTGTTCTTGAATAGAGCTTTATCTAGTACAGAATACTTCAATTAAATATTTCTCTTTTGATGCCAGCATTGCTTTGAAGGACATAATTTAAAACAATTTGAAACCGATCTTTAAATTCATACCATACATTAGTCATTTATAAATGTTCACAGATAAAATAACACAAACGGTTTCTCAAAAAAGTAACTGATGGCCGATTCTCAATCAATAGCAATGGGCTGGTGTATGTCACAGATAGTTTTATGACAAGAAGACATTGGAATTCCAAATCTGGTTTGGATTTTCTATTTTTGTTGATTCTCTTTTTTCTTATAACTCTTGTTTATCCTGAAGTGAAAAAGTAAGTGTGCTTGCTATTTCCAACAAATAAGGCCTATAAGAGAAATTCCATAATTTTCTAAACAATGTCTCCTACAGTGAGCTTTCACGTGGCCTTTTTTGACCCCACTCTTTGTAAAAGTTTATTGACGAACAAATAAAACTTCAATGAAAGTAAGTACCTAAGTGCTTAACGGATGGAAAGTTGTCTTGCCATCAACACCCTTCCTCCCACTTTTAACACTGGCACCCAATCAATGACAAATTTATTCAGATTACTGTGATTCTGCACTCACGTGGGGGATGCTGGAGTGGTGGGATGAAAGGAAGCGTAATGAGCCACGGGTCACACGTGAATTGCCTCCCATTGGTGTGATGCTTTGTAAAGAGGGGGATGTTTGCCTGTGGGCAGGAAATTATGTGAGGAGGAGGGGTGCTGAGAAAGGTCTAGCTGGTTCCACCTGTGTTTATATGAACAAATCGTCCCCTCTTCTCACAGTGTTTTTCTCCATCTGCCCTGCTAATGAAGTTTTAGCCTTGGAAAAAGGTAATCCACAAGTTAAAATAAAGTTTTAAGATAATTTAATGTATAAAACTGGAGTGACAGAGTTGAAGTGTCAAAACTGTCCCCAAATGGGGCAAGAAAAGCCATTCATGGCAACTAATCTTGTGCGGTGAAGGGTTGTTGATGTTTTTTGTTTTCAACCGCATTTCTGATTTTTGCCACTTCAGCTCTGAGCGGAAAGGTCATGTCAACAGATTTAAAGGACAGATATACTGACGTATAGCTGTTCTGGCCAGTTTTCTACGGTGGCAGGATCTTGCAGAAGCCTCTCTAGCAAAACTCTCATGTTACTGGTGTCTCATTTCACCAGCTCAGGGCAGCAGCCGAAACTCATTGTCCTTGGTGTGTGTCCTTTCTTCTCTTTATCTTTGTTTATCCATTGCTCAATAATCTTTTACAATCTGTATATATGTTTTTGTCCCTCTGCTACCTGATTCTGACCTTCCCACATTTTATGTAGTTCACACTTTTCTATTTTTAAGCATTTTGCATTGGTAATGGTAATGAGTTACCACAAATCCAAAGAAAGGATACCAGGATTTTTCTTTTGCCTTTATCTACACAAATAATGTGATGCCTTCAAAACAGTTGTGAAATAATTAAATTTTTCTCCTGCTTAAATGCAACTCACCAGATCGGCCAAAATATTTTACTTTGAACTGGCCCTTTCAACATAGAGGGCCTTACAAAAGTATTCACACCCTGTACTTTTTTCATATTAACCAATTAACACACCAGAAAATAGAGGGATAGGGATAGTCGTTGAGGGGTTTAAAGACCCCAAACTTTAAAAACCTTACAAGGAACCATTCGTTACATAATCCAAAATGCTAAGAGTACAACACAACTGCAAAGCTATAAAAACATGGCTTTTAATGTAGACCAACATGTGGGGGAAGGGGCCTATTTCAAGGTCTACATCTGATGATGTAATGTCATGCAGAAATATCATGGTCCTCTTTAAATATGCAGACTTTTTACTGTTTCACCAGTTAAACAAAGGATCTTCCAGAAACTGGCAGTAGGTTCAGGAATTTAACCTGCTGCCAATCTACATAATGTATAACAGCCCCTACTAGCAACCCAGCTTCACCTTGCTGGAGTTTGAGTCAAAGTGAACCAATGAGCCCATGCACCCGGTCCAGACTCACTCTAATCGCTAAGAGGTTTGATTCCTCTTAGATCTTTAGAAATACATTTTTTAGATTCTTTTTCAGATGTTGATATCTCTCCCTCACACATATATCTGTAACCTGACTTTCTACATTCAATAAGAATTTAAGTTGATAGTGCTCTGATTAGGAAAATATTACATAAAAAATATTGCTATGGGCAAAGTTTGTTATTTAAGATGAGAGCCAAATGCAGAGATCAGAGGTAGGCACGTGAAAATAGATAGCATTTACTAAACAAATTAGGAAAATCAAAAACAAGAAATCCTAAGCAGAACACAAGTTAAACAGGATACGTGGAGCTAGACTGATGTGCATTAAAGATCTGACTGGGGGGAGGTTGATAACAAAACAATTTTAAGAGCATCATAACATGAATCTAATGAAATAATCTTTATTTCATGCAGACATGTCTCTCCAAAGTCTTTGACTTATCTGATGGAGTCTCCCAGTATGCATGGTTCCCTTGCCAAGAGGCTTACAGACAAAGATCGGAATATTCTACGTATTGGCTGAAGGTAAGATGAATACTAAATATGTTCTCAAGTGAGAATGTGAAACTTCTTGTGCGATAGTTGATATGGATTGAGTTTTATTTCTTAGTATAATTAGTGTTATTCTACCTTGAAATAGAAAAAAATTGCATGTTCCAAAACTCCAGAGAAAATCAAGTTTTAGATTCGGTTAAAATCCCCATGTTTCAGATGAAAAAAGATCCCACTGGCGTTGTCAAACATTGCTGTTTTGGAATTACTTTGCTTCAGTGTATGGATTTGGGAAGCTAGGGTTTCATATGTAGCAATTCTTCTGAAATTGCAATCTTCAGTTTATACAAAGCCCATTTCAAAAGCCCTTACAATTCATTTTGTTTGTAAGAGATATGGAAAAGGAATGAGAAGCATTTTATAGAGTCCATAAACCAAACTGACATTTCTGTGGAATTTGGGGCTGGCATTTTTTGGCACACCACATGAGATGTAGACAGTACTGTGGGTCACATTGTTCTTTGATTTTGAAATGCCAGTAACCGAATACAAACTCTGAACCAATGTTACGTCATACCATTTGTGTTTGTATTAGTTAAGGCTAGCAAAAGTGACTTGATGAGGAACTCTTCCCACAAGACAAATTCCAATACCTGATTTCGAGGAAGGACTGAGGGATAAAATGTTGATTCAATAAAGTTAAGACATACATATGGAGAAGGAGTGTAAGCACAATATTTTGACAGTCGTTTCAAACCAGTGTCAGTAATGCCAGTTAACAGACTGCAGCAATGTATTTTTTCATAGCAAACCTGGGTGGTAGTAGCCTGGCCATTGCCTTCATACACAATTCTGTTTGATTCTCATCTTCTTTCAGTGGTGCATCTGGGATTTGTCCCATTATGGTTGATTTCTCAGGATGCATTTCATATGTCATAGCCCTACTCCCCATCTGGTTGTTTATGCAATTTCCAGTAAGTTTCATATCATAGGTCCCTTCACGATCGACATAGCGCATTACATACATCACGGCCAAGCAACTGGGTAAAATTAGATCCAATTGTTTCAAACGTCAACAGAGTCCACACCACCAGCGCAAGCAATCGTTTCTCAATAGCAGTGCAAGGCAAACCATAGATCAACAGCCTTGTTATTAACAGACTTCATTTCATCATTTATTGTTATGTGGTTGGAGAAGCAGCACTGAAAAAAAACAACTTGGTGAGTACCAAAACTATGTCCCAGCGTCAATATGGCCTTCATTTTGGAATTAGGTTTTCCAAATTTGGGACATGTGTCACATTTCAGCAATTATATTGGTTGTGAAAATCATAGACAGTGGCTAGCCATATTTGGTGTTAAGGAGCCTAAGAAAACAAAACCATTTAAAGGAATTTGAATGCCTTGTTACTAACATTGTTCAAAAAAGGGTAAAAAATCTAAAAATCTAGACAAACTATTATGTGAGAATGCATTTTGTTTTCTTTCATTCAGGCAAACTTTTCTCATCCCATGGTGGCTGCAGCAGTAATTGTACATCTGGCTGCTGATGGGACAAAGTTCATTGACCAGACACAGTGCAACATTACTGTTCAACTGGTGGACACCAAGGACGGTTTCCATAGTCTAGGTGAGAACTCCTATAGGTATTTTTAAGCTCTATCCCACTTCATATGCTTCCGATACCACATTTTCATATTAAAAAGAACAATTTAGATCCCTAAAACAACAAGGCAACTTAAACTGTAACTCCCTTTTTTTTTCTTTGTTTGCTTGTGTTGCTTTTTTAACATCAGCATGCTGCCTTGTTTAGTCATCACTCCTATTTTCTGAATGGAGACGAATTCATTCCCACCACCCTTATCATTTACTCTGTTCACTCTGTTTTGTCTTTGGCTCTGTGGCTTCTAATAACATCTCCACAGGTGAGTGGCGTCTGAGCTGCCGCACTAACCCTTTGGTGATCCCCGTGAGCCATGACCTGTCAGTGGCTTTTTACCACACCAAGGCTATCTTGGTCATGTTTTCCTGTCAACTGGTGGCCATCTCTGGGATTGGGCTGCGATCCTTCCAGTCGTTTGACCCCATCACAATCAGTGGTTGCCAGAGTAATGAGATCTACAACCCCACAGGACAGAGGTGAGAGATCTGCCAGCTAAAAATGAATGTATGGCGTGGTAAAGACATGTGCCAGAGAAAATAAATAGTTGATGCATTTTTCAGTAATGCTGTCATGATATTTGGTGATGATCCATTGCAGTAAGTCATGTTTTGCATTCATTCACAGAGTGATGAAATCTCAAAAAATACTAATTTGAGATTACATGAATCAACAGAACTGAATGGGGAAACAATAGGAGATTTCCAATCTTACTTTTAATAATCCTGACTGAAAATGGATTGTATCAATGATTACACAATCAAACCAGTGCTAACATTATAACTATAGGAAATTGAGCAAACAATGTACAATTGCTTTGAACTTGTGGTGCAGCTCTGGAAATTTTCCAAAAATAAAGTGTCTGAACTGCCTCTAATCCTAAATTGTGTTTACTGTGACAACTTGTTTTGTATCAAGCTAAGCTAAAGACCACAATACATTCAAAATAACATTTTCTTTAAAAATCAATAACCAGTTCTACATGTTATCCTCTCCTTTGCCAGTTCTGACTTGTCTGGCAACACAATTTCAACTTACACATCAAAGGGGCTGCCACATCCAGAATATTATTTCTTAATTGGTTATATTTTTCTGTGTACAAAATATTTCATTAAACACACACAAGTTGTAAAAATGTGTAAGTATTTTGCTGTGAGTGGTTCTGTGTGAATGGACTGTTTGAGCAGATTTTGTGTGCCAGTCAGACCTACAGAGGATTGCAGAAGTTTGAATTCGGCTGAAGGTTTTTCCATATGTTGTTGCACTGCAACCACAAAATCAGAAAATCTTCATTGGAATTGTCTGTGTTTTATTATCACGAAACATTGTATAATTGTGAAGTGAAAGGAAGATAATATGTTTTTAATTTCTTCTCATTTCAAATAAAAATCTGAAATATTTGACTTCCATCTATGCAGTAATGTTACTTCATGCTTCTGTAAAAAAAAATAACATTCCATTCAATTTTATGGATGTAATGTGACAGAATGTGGAAATGGTGAAAACTTATCAGTTATTATTGTTTATTCCATAGTATTTTTCAATTTATCCAGCATTTAATCAGGCTCAGACTAATTCTCCTGCTAGTATTGACAAGGTTCTGCCTTTTTGATCAATCCATAATCTCTTTGACATCAACCTTCCAATTAACCACTCTGCTTTCACTTCCCGTCTGTCTCTTGTACTTTTCCACACATCCTCCTCCCATCCTTCAGCTCTGCTGTTATTCTCTGCCATCCTCTCATCGTTTTCATTCACATCTTCTTCCTTTACCCCTCAACCACCATCTCCAACTCCCCTTTTTTGTGCCTCTTGCTCTTGCTTTATTCCTATCATTCTCCTGAGCCAAACAGCACATTTCCCGTAACAATTATTCCCTCACTAAACACCACATCCCTTTTGTAACCGAGTTCTTAAAAACAGGATCTATTAACATGACTCAGTTTTGTGTTCCACGCGTGTCTGTGAGCAGATGCACACGTATGTTCTCCACTTTGTTTTTTAAATTTACTTTACCACTATGTGTGTTTAATACCATACAAATACTATATTGTGTTTGTTCTTTGTTATGTATTTGTCATAGTCAATCCTTAAGAAACTCTATTCTTCAAACTTTGTTTCCTTATAATGTAGTTTGGTTATTAGTATTTTTGTTACTTGAATATGGGTAATTGATTGCAAGAAATCTGAACTGGTAATAGCGTTTGGTTTGAGGGGTTCCAATAGTTTTTATGCTCGAAGCAAATGAGGAGGAATTACTGCATTGAAATTATGCATGATTGTTCACGGTGCTAAAAAAGGCACTGTATAGGAATACTTAAACATTATTTGCATAAAACTGTTGTAAATATAAACAGAAAATGGAAAGTTATCTGTGTTCAATAACAAATTAAAAGTCAACAGCGAAAATAAAATAATGGATTGAAATGGATTACAATAGTGGTTTTGGTACAGCAATTATAGTACTGAAAATTCATCTCTGTCAATTTTACAAAAACTTCATTGAATATTAATTTCTTTGTTAAAATAAGATATTTACTTACCCTCTTTAGAAAAACATGAATTTCTTTCTTACTGTCTGACTTTACACCATAATTTTCCAATCTTCACCTTTTTCTGTTCTTAGGATTTGTTATCCATCTCCTGTCTCCATTCTTCTGCCTACTACCTACATTTTAACCATGACAACATCTTTGTCTCCTAGTGTATAAAACGTATTCTCATTTTCGAAGAAGAAGGATAGTTTTCCAGGTAGTTAATTGTAATTTATGTCATAAATTCCAGAGTGACTAGCAGGAAACCACTAAGAGATTGTATTGAAAGCCAAACTGCCTACAGTGGAGGCTTCAAGGTTTCCTTGGTTTGTCTGTTAAGGCTCTATTTGAAAGGAGTTTTGCTTTTTTTTACCAACATGCTTTATAAACAGTCTTCACCAGCTCACGTTTGTGGTAAATCTGATGGCATGGGAATACAGCAACACAGATATAGAAAACAAAGAGCACAGTGTGGTTAATATGATGGCTTCCATCAAGTTATCTGGAAGACAAATGAGGAAAGAGAAAGTTTATGTCTGCATTAGCAGACAAAAACCAAAATGGATGAAAAGAACAAAATCAACTCATGAAAGTGAAAGTTGATGATTTTTTTTCCCTCTCCCATTTTGTTTTCTTGTTCTTTCTCTCCTTGTGTCTCTCTTCTTGCCTCCCCAAGTATGTTTTCCTACTTCTCTTTCCCTATACCTATACCTATACTACATAACGTGGATTGTTGTAAAAATAAAAAGGTGAATGGGAAATCCAGGAATTCCAATAGCAGCAGTAAATGACTTCTCCATTTGGCTATAAAATTCACTTTTGGCCAATTTCTGTCATTGTAATCTGTAAGTGATCTATCCTGTTGCTTTTAATTTACCGACTGTGTGCACCAACACCCCTTGTTATTCACATATGGCAGTCTGCTCTCCATGTGGTTTATTGATTTGATTTGTTAATCAGTCATTGATGGATGAATGTGGTTCACTCAGTGCATAATTTGTTTGTTTGCAAATGTGTGACTGCTTCCATGTTTGCATCTGGAGTGTTACTTGGATAGAAAAAAATGCCTCCTGTTTGATGCCTAGCATTTCCTCTTACTCTTTTCTGTTACTCTTGCTTTTTTATCCCAACCCTCTACCACCCACTTCCACACACAGTTGTGTACATTATTCGTGCGAAGCCATTGACTGCCAGGAACCCTTAATCCGCAATGCAGAGCTAAAGTGCAGTAGCCCTGGTCGCCACTTCTACAACGGAGACCGCTGCACCATCTCCTGCAACTCAGGATATGTCCTGCAAGTCCACCAGGAAGACGACATCATCAAGACCCAGGTGAACACACTACTACCTATGTGCACTTAATGGCAGTTAAATAGCTCAATGCACAAGGAGGCACAAGAATGCTAAATTGTGAACATGCTTACCCCTGGGTGCAAGCACATTTTTTCCAGCAGATGGAGCATGCATGGAAACATAAATTTGTGAATGCCTCTATACACATGCACAGGGGCAAACACACAAATGCCCACTGAGCAAAGGTGCAAACAAGCTTGCTCCCTTTTCTACTCTAAAAATTCTGCATTCTTTTGTCACCTGTGAAAACTAGGCTTGGCAGGGCCAGCCGCCAGGGAGGGTGACATCATAAAAATCCATGTAGATCAGTACACCAGTCTCCTCCAGCAAATCTTCCATACACTCAAAAACACACATATGTATGCGTGCACATGCACTTATTTTCTTCAAGCAAATACATAAATGTGTGTAGTCTTCTGCTAAGCATACTGCACCATCACCTCAGTCACTTTGCATTGCTACTCCGTTGGGACAATGACATCATAGAGTAGTGTCTGCTCTCTCTCCCTTGCAGGCATCTGTTAAAGGGCGGACACTTGCTACCACAAAATGGCATTCATTAAATGTCTATGCGTAGATAGGACACACATGTGATAATCACAGAAATTTAAAAGCATTTTTTCTCCACAATCAGGATATAGATACAAGGCACACAAAGATATACATTAAGGATCAGATTAAAGCACAGTCTCTTTTTAATCTAGGGTTTATTGCACCAAAGCATAATAATAAGCATCATAATGGAAATTAACAGAGCCTAATGTACTGTTTAATAACTATGACCAACTGGAATGTATGTGTGATTGAATTGAAATTATTTGTTTTGTAAAGTGCCTCTAGATTATATTTGTTTTGAATTGGTGCTATACAAATAAACTGAATTGAATGGAAAACATCCACAAATGCACTAGACAACAAAATAATGTATGACATCAATCTGTAAATATTATAAAGCAATTTAATGTATTATGAATGTAATGTCCATTATTCTACAGTGGTATAAGGAATCACAAGGAGATAGTAGTTACAACAGCTGCTTGATATCCTGGGATTAGATGAGAAAATCCACCCAAAAGTCAGACCATGCCATGCTCAGGAAAACTGCAAATGATGTGGTAGCTACAACTTAGACTCTACACATTGTAGTTACAAAGTTTGTTCTTAAAGTTACACCGCATATTCAGAAAGTAGTTCATAATAATAAGTTTAATTTAGAGCTGCCAGGAGAAACTTTGCCTGAAAAAATGTTAGCTTACAAAAGGCGCTTCTCCACTGACAAGTCTGGATCCAACAGGTTAATGTCTGCTTTGGTTATCCCCCAGTTTGCAGGGTCTCCGGGGCTGTGAGCATGTGGGAGCTTGAGTTGTTGCTCTGGTCATTGCTCCCATTATGTTTACAGCAACACTCAACAATAGAAAACCTTGAGGTTGTGCTTTTGATTTACTCAAATAAACCCAGATGTATAATTTTTGTTGTACAGAAATTAATTACTAGCTCAAACATAGTGAAAACGATTCAGATTAGCTGATTATTTTTGCTCTAGTGTAGAAGTGGCTAATGTTGGATCTGTGTCAATGTCTTAATGACAAATGAGACCAAAGTTAATGTGGTTGGCTAATATGAGTAGCTCATTGTTTGGTGAAAAATCAGGACAGCATATTAACACAAACTTCTCAAGTATGGTGGTGGAGGAGTGAGTCAATCACAAACTCTCTGTAAACCAGCACATTCTAGAACCACTTTGAAGACATTTGTTCATCAGCTAAATGTATGCCCAAACTGGTATGTAAAGTAATGACAATGATCCTAAAGGCAGCAGCAACTCCACAATTGCATGTAGGGCCACCGCCATGTAGGGCCCATGTAGGGCCCATGTAGGCAGTGACCCTACATGGGCAAACCCATGTGGGGGCATCATAGAAACCGCGGACAAACCCATTTGGGTCCTATATGGTCTGCCCTATTTTTTCCCATGTGGGGCCCACCTAGGTGTGCTGGCTGGGAATGGAACAGAAGTAAATTCCTCCACATTAACATTAGACTTATAACCACATATAACAAACTCCTAGTTTAAATTACTGCTGAAGGTGTACACTTCACCTTTCCAGTTTGACTTCTTCATTGTTAAATAAAAACAATGATAGGTATAAATACAGAAAATGTGCAATACAAGAAAATGTATAAAACAAAATCTTGTCGAGTTTGGTTTGGAAAAAAAATATTTTGTACATTAATATTGTGTGTGTACAGCTCAAAAACTTAGAATAGTGTTATGAAAAAAAAATCTTTGTTTGACTTTCATCCCAGAAAATTAAGCGGAGATTTGTTACACACTGCTTGAAACATTTTAAGCATTTATTTTTTGTGATTTTGATAATTATTGTTTACAAATAATAATAATAAATTTAAAAAATCAGTGTTTCAATAATTAAAGCTATACATAAAGGCAATTACAACGTATATATTTTAAATGGAAATTTCAGGATTGTGTAAGGTATTTTCAAGTTAATTAGCCGGACAGTTTGCCAGCTAATTAACCATAGCAATACCTTTATCTTTAAACCAGCTTTTCATAACTTTGACAGTGTGGGAAGGTGCCAAGTCCTCCTTGAAAATGAAATCATCTCCATAAAGTGTCAGTGAAAGGCAGGGCTAACTGAAAGCAAAGTTGAAAAACAGCCGCAAAGGACATGGCACCCCGAATCATGACTGACTATGAAAACTTCACATTGGACTTTAAGCAGCAGAGATTCGATGCCTTACTTCCTACAGATTCTGGGACCTTTATTTCCAAATGAAATAAAAACTTTACTTTCATTTGAAAACTGGACTTTGGACTACTAAGCAACAGTCCACATCTTTTTCTTCTTAGCCTTAGTAAGACAGTTCTGACATTGTCTTTGATTCAGGTTTGGCTTGATATGAGGAATGTGACATTTGTAGTCCATGTGTGGGATTTATAGTAAGACGGCTCTTCATGAGCTGAAGCCAGCCTCACTTCACTCTTTGAGAATCTCCCCCAGATTCTTGAAAATATTTAGCTTGACAATACTTTCAGATAGAGTTATCTCAGTTTGTCTAATAGTCTAATAGTCTAATATCCTGAGACATTACATCAGGGGTTTTCATTATCTGTTAGTCATAATAATCAAATTGGCAAGAATTAAAGGCTTGAAATATTTGTCTTCAAATGTAATATGTATTTTAAAAGAGTTTCACTTTCTAAAACGGGATAGAAAAATTCATAAACTTTTTCACAATATTCAAAAGTTTTACCCATACTTGGATGTGTCAGTGTTCCTGTGAGGTTGGTATGAAGGTCAAAGTTTAGAGGTTTCATAAAGCAACAGTGGAGTGAATCTAAACAAGGGGAGAGGGAATATTTGCTTTTTGGGGATTGACTCAGATTGTTTTAAATTTGGAAATAAACCATGGGATTTGAATTTTCTCTAAGACAATTGTGCCGTTATACACTTGTGAAGATTATATATCCTTATGCTTGCAATAGTTCTCCATTATGTCTGCGCATATTTCTAAATCTATTACATTTTTGATTGACAGGGCACCATGTAGCTATTAATCAATGTCAGCTCATTTTGGTGGTACATTTTGCTTTTTAAAGATGAAGACACAGGAATATACTGCGAAAGTCAAGCAGAAGGAGCAAGGAGAGAATAGAAGAGGAAGCAGAGCTTGGCTAAATACCATTTGGTGGATTTCAATTCAAGGCAGAGGGTTAGGGTTTGTTACGAAGGATGATGAAGGAAATCAATAGTATAAAGAAAATAAATACTCTGCACTTTTTTCTTATTTGCTTCCATGGAAAACAAAACTATTCTGTCAGATATTTTTTAATTATTCAACAGATATTTAAAAGGTCTTTTCGTATTTCTGTCAAGTTCCTGAATCCAAAGATGTGGCTAATTGGAATTGATTAGGATTTTATAAAATAGACAATTCAAAGTGGCACAAATACATTGCATTAATATTCAGCCTCCTTCTGCTCCTTTATATAAATACTGTAACTAAAACCCAGTGAAACCCAGTTGTGTCAGAAGTCCCCTAATCAGTATATAAAGTCAATTTTTGTATAGCTTAATCTCAGCATAAATGTCTTTTCTGTGAAAGCATCAGATGTTTGAGGTCAATCAAAAGGAAAAAACTTAATGAAAACTAAGGAACTCAATGGACAATCAGGGATAATGTTGTAAAGTTTAGAACAAAATCATGTTAGAAAATAATATAACAAGCTCTATACACAGTGAGCACAATTCAATGAATACATCATAACTTTTACACAACTACAAACCTAACAGACATGGGATTCCATTTAAATTCATAGGCTGGAGAAGGAAAGCATTAATTAAACAAACTGGGAAGATTCTCATGAAAACTACACAGATCCCCACTCAGAATGGAGTATCTGTGAACATCTGTGGATACAACAATTAGCAATGCATTTCATGAATCTGGCCTTAATTGAAGCGTGGCAAGAACAAAGGTATTTTTGAAAGAAATACAGAAAGTTCTGTCTGGCACACGATGTTGGGGGGGCACAGCAAACATGTGGCAGAAGATGATTAAGTTAGAAGAGTTCAAAATTTAACTTCTGAACATACAAAATGTTATGTAGTAAAATTCTGCATGGATTCCACACTTTTCGGATTTTTATTTTTTAAAGATTTTTAAAAAGCCTATTTAATTTGCCTTCCGCTTTACAATTATTTGCTACTTTGTTTTGGTCTATCACACAGAAATCTAAATAAAGCACTTTGGTCAAAATGTTAGACATAAATACTTTTGCAAAGCACTGTAAAACTCTGGAAAAGGAAGTTTTAAACAAAGCATTTAATAGTATGAGGTGGCATTTAATCATTTGTATCTTTTCGTCTTTTGTTAGTCATTAGTCTGTAAAACCACAAACTTCCACTCTAAAATTTAAACGTGCAGTGTTAGGCACAAACCTGTTTCCTTTCATTAGCCCATTACATTTTTTTTCACTGATGACAAAGTGGTTCTGGGAAAACCACCTTCTTAGTTTCTATCTTGAGCACAAATCTCTTCCCCTCACATGCTTGATTTGTTTGTGTGTGTTTCACGGCTGCATGTTTTTTTCCTACCTCTCTCTCTCTTTGAAGTTGCAAAGGAACACTAAGTGCTGCTGCTGATCAAGTCACATCATCTTCATACTGAAGTTTTCTTTTACACATTTTACAGCCTTGAACATTACATTTTAAAAAGTATTTCCTGGCCTCATCTAATTTTTTACATTATATTGTCTCCTCAATATGAATCCATTTTAGATGGCAAATTTCCTGTGCTCTTCCGTGTAGTAACTCATAGTGTGAGCCCCAAGGCAGGAAGCAATAAACTCATGTGCTACATTTCAGATGTAAATCAATATCCATTACAGTTTAATTTTAAGGTACAATTGTTATGTATTTTTGGAGTGCATAATAGAGATGTTTACAAGTCATCTTTTTCCTAGTGAAATATAAAGTCATTATAAGGGGCAAGTCTGAGTCAAAGCCAATTCAGAGAAAGGCCACCTCATCAAGTCCTTGTTTTGTTTTTGTTTTTCTCACTCAGAGCTGTAGAATTTTGTAATTGTATTGGGAAGCCATTGTTTACATCAACTTTTAAAACTAAAAGACAGGCGGGGCACATTCTGGACAGGTTACCAGTCCATCGCACATTTAAATTATTTGTTCTTAATTGGCAATGATAAAAATGTTTAAATTGAAGGTGTTAATAACAACATAATGAAGGCTGAAAAGTGTAATAAATAGGTGAATGTTGAACTTCTACATGAAACAGGAAGTGTCTTTATATTGATATTTACAGTCAGAAATATTCTTAATGATGCAGTGTGCTTAACGGTGAGAGAATTAGAATGTCAGAGGTAAGTTAGGTTAATTTTGTTCTGCAATGATCCAAAGTAATTTAATGCAGTGTTCACTCAGTTGTTAGTTAATGTTCTCATTATTATGAAGCTACTGCAAACATGAACAGAATTTTATAAATCATAACCCACCAATAATGATCCACTAATAATCAAGCGTATCCTTTCACAGTAAGAAATTTATCTATGAATAGAAGCAAATATTAGAATGATGTTCTGACATGTTCACACACACTGTTTAGTGTAGTGCAGAGAAATAATTTTATATATATATATATATA
>CAEGAE010046739.1:0-27554 GCA_903067095.1 Girardinus metallicus
TATATTTTATTAGTTTATATGTGCAATCTTAGTCTTTTATGTATGCGTGTGAGAAAAAAAAATTGTGTGACATTTTAATAGTATATATGTGCAATTTTAATATTTTGTGTGTGTGTGAGAGAGTTTTTAGTAGTGTGTGAGAGACAAAACTTAGTTTTTGTCCTAAATGGCCCCTCATAGTCAAATCCCGTTGCTAATATGAACATAAACGCTATAAATGGCTGTGCAAGGTGAGAGTTCATCTATTAAACTGACTGACGATTGATCTAATTTTTTTGGTTCAGCTTCACTATTCCCAACATGATTCTCTTACTGTCTGGTCTAAAAACTTATTTACTTGAACAGAACCTGTATAACAACATCAGGGATCATAAACAGCAACACATTATGCCCCCCACCTAAAAATCATCTATTAGTCTGGAAAGGATTACAAAGCCCTGTTATGTGGCTGAATAACAGCAGAGTGGGGTAAAATTCCTTCACAGCATTTTAAATGCTAGTTTAAACAAAGAATGTCAATAGCAGGTGTTAGGCTGAGGGGCTTTTTCCCTAATAAAAATAAAATAAACATTGGAAAACAGTTTTTGTACTTTCTCTAGTTATGTTTGTGTGATTTTGCGGTCTGCTTGATGACCTGAAACAACTGAAAGGGACAAAAAGGCAAAAGCAGAAGAAATCTGCAAAGGAAAAATTATTTCTTCCATAAGCTTTTACTGAAAAAATGAAAAGATAAACTGCTGTCTGCAGAAAATTTAACCTAAAAAAAAAAGAAATCAACATTGTTTAACACAATACAAAGTTATTATAATTCGTACAAGTCAAAAATCATTTGGCTTCTTGACTTATTATTAACAAGTAGAGTGAACAACACTGGCCTAATCTGTTGTGTATATGCTGGTCAGGCAACATGCACTGCATGCCGTTTAAACAAACAAAGGCTCAATTCTAATCATGTTTACACCAGGAAGACACTCAAACCACCACAACTCCTATGAAAATGAAGTGGCTTGACAGAATCAGCTTTCATTACAATCACACTATAGTTTTTCCAGTATCCATTTTGTTTACAAAGTAGTAAAACCCAGGACGCATTATTGCTGTGGGAATTAAATACCTAAATGGAAAACATCCGTATTTAATACTCTTCATTATTTTGACAAGTATGGACTCCGTGAGTTTGAGATCAGTTTGGGATTTTCATCACACCTGTTCTGTCACACAGTTTCAGTTCCTGTGGCCGAGGTGGTTGGAGTGGAGGAGGGCCGGGTGGAGGTTCTGCCTCACAAGTCTGTGGAGGACACAGATAGAGACTTCACAGGTATAAATATTCATTACACAGCCACAATTTAATTATAATAACGTGCTATACTGTAATCAGATCTGCTGTTTTAGCCTATTATCATAGTAGCGGTTACATAATCCTGCGGATAAAACATTTATTTACTTATCTGTCTACAGTTTTCTATGTAAAGCGTAGCAGCAGCAGGACTTCCTCTGGGCTGCTGTGGAGACTGGGCCGGACCCAGTTCACCTGTCCCAGTCGGGTCCTGAGAGACCAGTGGACGAAACACCTACGGACAGCCCTAAAAACACACAGTGAGGGGAGATTTTTCATTTAAATTATTGCTGAATCCCAGGCTTGTAGCTATTTGTAACATCCTAAATGCGTTTTTCAGGTCCCCTGCGTCCACACAGGCTGCTGGTGTTCATCAACCCATATGGAGGAAAGAAAAAAGGAAGACAGATCTACCACTCACTGGTTGCCCCTGTGTTTGAGCTGGCTGGCATCAGCTCCCATGTAATAGGTAAACACTGTTATTGATAAAGTTCATACCCCTTTAACTTTTTCCCATTTTGTCACTTTACAGTCACAAGCTTTATATACATGTATGATAAAATCGAGCGGTTAACAGCTCAGGTGGGCAAATCTGTTGACATGAGAAATGGATTTATTTGAATTACATAAATCTATGAAGCTTTGACCCTGCCACTCTTTTAAATTTTTTATTTAAATAGTTTTCCTATGCCCTGCGACAGACTGGCAACCTGTCCAGGGTGTACCCAGCCTGTCGCCCGAAGCGTTCGGTGGAGATAGGCACCAGCACCCCTGCTGACCCCACTAGGGACAAAGGTGTTAGAAAATGGATGGATGGATGGATGGATGGATGGATAGTTTTCTATCAGATAACTTCCTCAAAGAGTACACAGAACTTTGTGTTTTGACGTGACAAAAATCAGTATCTTTTAATCTATCCACTCTGACCCCGCTTATCTCCTAAACCAGTTTTTAGCTGCATTTATTTTTCGTTTCAGTGACTGAGCGTGCCAACCAGGCCAGAGATCACCTCCTTAAGAAAGACCTGACGGGTTTTGATGGGTGAGTCAGTATTTTGATATGTGGCAGGAGATTGTTACAAAGGCTTCACAGAAACTATTGTGTTTGTTTTTGACAGTGTGGTGTGTGTGGGCGGCGACGGCATGTTCAGTGAAATTCTTCACGGTGTGATTGGGAGGACACAGCAAGAGGCAGGCCTTTGTGAGAACGATCCTGTGGGCACTCTGCAGCCCTGTCCACTCCACATTGGGATCATCCCTGCAGGTAATTGTTGGAATGTGTTCATAAAGTCAGTGTGCGTTACGGATGTGAATCCAGAAAGCTCATTCCTGGTTGTCTTATTGTAGGCTCCACAGACTGCGTGTGCTACGCCACAGTGGGAGTGATCGACCCCGTTACCTCAGCTTTGCACGTTGTCATTGGTGAGGAAAGGTTTGCGTTAAAAGAAATCCCTGTTCTGTCAAATTTTAGCCCAGCTTAAATAATTGTGCCATCTTTCAGGAGATTCTCAGCCTCTGGACGTGTGTTCAGTTCATCACGGTCACGGTCAGGTGCGATACTCCGTGTCTCTGGTGGGCTATGGCTTTTATGGCGATGTGCTAGCCGAGAGCGAAAAACACCGCTGGATGGGACCCTTCAGATACGACTACTCAGGTCCAACAGAGATCCTTAGTGTAGAGAACAAAAAATGATCGCATAGCCGAATTATAAGAGCTCTGTTCTTCGTCTCCTCAATCAGGCTGATTGCTGCAACCTGACCTCAACTTCCCTTATAGAGCATTTTATGCAATACAATTGCTATGTTCTGTCTTTCATGTTTCTCTTGTGCTATGCACTTCTTCTCTTTTATTTAGGTGCAGTGGTGTTTCTGAGCAACAGAAGCTACAGGGGGACAGTGCAGTATCTGCCAGCTGACCCACTGATGTCCAGCCCAAGAGATAAGACTCGTTGTTTGTCTGGGTAAAACACCAACTTCTGTTAGACAATTATATGAATAATTACATGCAATATTTTAATGTAGAAGGAAAGAAAGTTACAGTGGTTTGACACTTTAAAACATTGAAGTAATTCAGTTGTGTTACTTTATTTCTTCTATTGTTAAAGAAATAAGTTCTCAACTAAACACTGCTAAAACATGAAAATCATTATGCACAAATATATTATGATGTATACATACACCCTGAAGCTATTTGCTTAAGGACTTTTTGACTCACTTCCAGTAGATGATATTTTTGAGGTAAGACCGGTTATAGAAAATGGGATTAACTATAAGCAAAGTTGCAGTTATTCTAAGTTTGGCATTCTTTTTTAGTAATGGTCATTTGCATCCTTTTGCTTAATCTGCAGTTTGCAAAGAGGTTGTGAATTTGTTATGCAGGGAAAGGAAGCGAAATGCATGATGAAGGCGGGAAGCAATATGTGGGCAAAAGTCACAAAAAAGTGGACATTTCACCAAAACTGACGGAAAGAATAGACTAAAATTGGTCAGGATGGCCACCAAAAGCAACACTGCAGGAACTAAAGAAAATACTAACAAGTTTTGGTTTTATTGTACATGTGACGACGATCTCCTGCACCTTCCATATGTCTGGTCTGAGAAGAGTCCAAGGGAAACAGACATGACTACTTTTTTCCAGAATGTTATGGTAGAATGTGAAACCCGAGGCATCTGAGCCAAAAGATAAGCTTAGCATAAAAGACACATCACAAAACAAACATCCCACTCAAAGAGAAACATGGTGATGGCAGCATCATTGTCTGGGGTTGCGCTTGTGAAGGTGGATGAAGTTATGAGTGGTTATTAGTAACAGTCTGTGTTGACCCAGAGCTTCAGTTGCCTGAGACTCACGATGAAGTCTGATTTTGCTTATTTGTATTGAAGCATGCACGCAAATCATCAAAATAATGACGGCATAAGAGAAAAATGTAAGTTTTAGGACACTCCCTCCTGAACTAAAGTCAACAAAACATCGGTGAGGTCTGCTTTAGGCTGTGAAAATCAGTTGTCCTCACTATCATATAGTATCGGAAGTAGGATGTTGAAGAAGAAAACTGAATGTGAAAAGATAAAAATCAGATTAAAGGTGAACATACCTATTTTACCAAGTTATTGCAGCTTTTTTTTAATGTGATTTTTGTTTTTTTTTTATTTCTAACAAATGTTTGTTTTTAGGTTAAATTGTAAAGGATTACTCCACATTCTATTTGGAAAATATATTTATCATGATCAAATTTTTTACTCTACAAAACCCTGGCATTTTATCTAGGGTGTATTTACTTTTGAGCACCGCTGTACCTCCCCTTCTGCCTTTGTGTGCGTCCTAATCTAAGTTATCTGAGAATGTGGATCGTGATGATTTGTTGTAACATTAAACTCCTTTAATTAGAAGATTAGAAAGCATGCATGTGGTCCGTGGACGAAAAAGAAAAAAATAATCGCCCAGAGTCTCAGCTTGGGACATTGTAACTGCTACCACCTGTACCTGGGATTGAGGTGTTGGGTGCATCTTAAAGAGGGTAGGAACTATGACAGTAAGAACTTGATCTAGATGAAATCGATACTCGGCCTTGTGTTGGGCTCGGAGTATCCACTTCAGCCTTTGTCTAAGCAAGCGGCCTCTGGCTGCCAGCGAATTCTTTAGGACGGCTTTTATGAGCATGCACCAGGCTTTAGGAGCTCTTTAAAACTCTCCTTGTGGTTATGTGTTTTTAGGTGTGGTGTTTGCGCCAAAAGCACCGAGAGACTTTTCACAAACTCTTCAGATTCTGGCTCCCTGTACAGCTCCAGCTCTGGTCCATTCAGTAATGACTCGGAAGGTAAAAAAAGACAACATTGTTTTACACCATGTAGTGACAGTCAAGTTTACTGAAAACTTACTGACTCCTGTCATTATTTAAGTTATCTCTATATATTGTATAAATATATTTACTTGTACGGCCATATTTAACAAATTAAAATGCGCTTTAGTGAGGCTCATTTTTTAAAACAACCTCTAAAGCAGCTATTTTCATCAAGACCACATTTCTTGATTTTTATCTTAAGTCTTGTGGTTTCAATACCTGTGGACAGAAAATTATGATAATTTACAGAAATGAAGAATTAAAAACATCAATCTGTCTGTAATCAATCAATCAATCAATCAATGCGTTTCACATAGTGAACAGAGTTAGTGAAATAAAAGAATTTATATTTTAAAAAATATTTTAAAAAGAGTGCATGCTATAAAGTCTGACTTTATAGCATGCACTCTCAATGTAAGATTATTTTTTATGTATTATTTCATATGCTCATGTTGTGTCATATCATGGATTTACTCTGGATCATGTTGTATTTGTCAAACTTCCACATCAGAGTCACTGTGACGAGCTAATTCTGCTATGGACAAGGTGATTGGTCTGCGGTCCAGCTGCTGCGCAAGTTAACCAATCAGATGTTAGGATTTCTTTTACAAACTAGTATTATTGTATAATGAAAATTATGGTAATAACAAAATACTGAATGACAATTTAAGTTCTAACAAATTATTAAAAAAATAACATTTAAAACTCTTGACTAATGAGTAATTTTACATACATTTACTTTTTGCATCATTATACTTTTGCTATCTTTTCAAATACATGGTAACTAAAAGGATGACATTATCCAATAAGATTCCTCTAAATATTTTTTTCTGTTTTGTTTTTTGCTGCACTATAAGTCCTTGAACCACTCATGATTTTGTTTTTAATAAATACACTTACACTTTGACTGAAACAGGCCATCGGTCCTTTTAAATTGTTTTGTGGTATTTATGCTGTACAGATTACCATGTAAGGATGTTGCTTGAAACTATAGAATCTTGTCTTTTTGTTTGTCTCTTTAGATGAGTGGGTCAGTGTGGACGGCAGGTTCAAGTCTGTATCTCTCACATGTATGTCCAGCTCGTGTGCCAAAAGTCCTCTGGGTCTCTCTCCCTCTGCCCACCTGGCTGATGGAACAGGAGATCTCATCCTGGTATGGGACACAAACCCCTTGGGATTCCTTGCTTACCTCCACAGGCACACAACCACTCAGGACCAGGTATCACATCTTCCTTATATGGAAACGAGCCTCTGCAGACATTTAAAAAGTGTGCCAACCCATTGTTTCCACTTGTTCTCCTAGTTTGATCTGCCGTTTGTGGAGGTCCATCGTGTGAAGGCGGTGCGTTTCACTGTGGTGGGAGGAGGAGAGGAAGCCGAGGACAGTGAAGGTCTGCATGGTGCGGTGGATGGAGGAGATGGAGCATATGTCGAAAATGGAAGCATATCTGGATCCCAGCAGCACCTGGCAGCAGGAGCCAATGGACAAATAATGACATGTGAGGACAAAACTATGAGCCCCTTCACGTGCGGCCTCTGCTGCAGTAAAGCTCCCGCTGTGTCAGTCTGGAACTGTGATGGAGAAATTCTGCCTTTCCCTGAGATCTGCTGCAGGTAAGTAAGTCATCATGGTGTGTTTTTGATTTGCTCTCTCCAACACACATCAGAAAGAAAAGGCCTGTGAAGCTCTTTCTTGTTACAAGTAACTACCTTTGGCTTTTGTTTTGCTGCTGGTCTCAGGATTCATGGTCAGTTGGTGCGTCTGTATGCCAGGGGCATCGAGGATGCGACTTTCTTAAAAGACTGCACCGAGGAGAGGGACGAGTGCAACAGAACATGCATACCACCCAGATGATATTTGATAAGCGATTAAAAAAATATATCAGTTTGTTGTTTAAAGGCTTTTAAAATTGATAACACTGCAGCAAGTCCTGCAGACTTTCATTGTCAAAGAGTTTCTCAAGCTTCAGGCACTTTAATTCATACTTTGTCACTGTAATATTTGGAAAATAAATATTTATTCCTAATGCTCTGTACATATTTATGTTGATTTGTCGTCTTCCCTCTGTGTACAAATAGTGGAAAAAGTTTTTTGCTTTGCAAATAACATTAACCTGTTACTGTACACCGATGTTTGCTGCTTTTGATCTGTTTTTGTCTGTTTCGGAGAATTAAGACGAACGTTGATGGAGGTAAAGGTACAAATATATAAAAGAACAAAAGGCATTATTTTATTTTTTTATTAATGTGGATAAAAACAGCAACAGTTTTCTGTGATAAAGAAGAAGAATTTGCTTCAGACTTGAACTACAGCAGCTCGACTCATCACAACATCCCAACCAAACGGCTGCAGCGTTACTCTTACAGGAAAACAAGCACAAGAGGCTCGGATGTTTAAACACATGTTCATCAATACTGTTCTTCCCAGAGTTTTCTGAATCCTGGGAAAGACCACTGCATGTATGTTGTATAAGTTAGGTCACACACCTGGTAGAAAAAGGAAGAAAAAAGATGAGATTTCTGCAGGCAGTAGATCAAAACGTCTTGTAAAAGTATTCATACGTGTTGAACTTTCCCACATTTTTAATGTCGCAAACAAAAACTTCAATGTATTTTTATCTTGATTTTGTGACCAATGTCTATAGCTGTAAAGTAGAGGGAAAATGAGACACAAATTAGCAAATAAAGGAAAAGAGATCATTAAAAAGAAAAGCGGCTATAAGAGCGTCACAGTTTTGGTGGTCAGTCACTTTTCTTAACAAATGTGTGAAAGATTTGTGAAAGAATAACTTCGAAGGAAGCAAGAAGATATTTTCTGTGCAGTTTTGCAGCAGGTCATGCCTGGGACACAGTAAACATGGAAGAAAATGCTCTGGTCATGCTAAGTGTGGAGAAACATAGGCATTGCAATGCAAAGCCAGAAGAGAAAGCAGTAATTGAGAGAGATTATGTATTGCCTCAAGGGAGCTGGATACAGGAGATTTTTCTATACAGTTCTCAGTTTTCAATGCACTATTTTGTGTTTGCCGCTTAATATGCCATTGTGTCCCTGGTTACAAAATGAGAAAACTGGGAAAAAATCCAGAGGTATCAAGACTTGTGGAAGAAGTGGGTGAAGGCATGCAGTGTTAGAGATTAATATGTTTTTACCATTTGATTATGCTTAGAAAGGACATTTTTCTTACCTGTGGTCTCAGTGAACAGCTATCAGGATAGGCATCCTCTCCCAGACTAACCAGTCCAAGTCTTTCTGTTATGATTCACATGGCTTTTTGTGAATCATGACATTGCATGATTTTATTTTGGTGATCACTGTATATACCGGTCTATCAACAGCAGGAAACGCCCTTATCATTACCTTGATCTAAACGGTGAATATCAGCTGCACATAGTTCAGCACCAAGCCTATTTGTCCTTTCTGGTTTTGTTGGGTTTGAATTTGGAGTAAAATATCATTGTATTTTAAACTGTTTTTGGGCAAAAGGGTGAAATGTGATTTATTTAGAAAACTCATATGCACATGCATGCGGGATCACACTAACACTTGGTTATTTCTACATTAACTTGTGTGTGATTAGGGAGAAAACACAGTGCTTTTTTAATATGCATGCAGACACAATCAAACTGTCACAGAAGTGGCTGCTGTAAATTTTATTGATAAACATACAAAAGGTTTTTACTGAATCTGTGCATGCACTTCATATAACTTAGAGAATCAGCTTGTGTGGGGCTGCACCCACTTGTATGTTCCCTCGTAGCGGAAGCCCACCCTCCGAATAAGATCGTCTGATTCACTTGGACCACGACTATGGGCACAGAAATAACGAAAGAGGAGGAAGATAGAAGATCCTCAGAAATAATCGTGTCTTTTAAATTAACTTCTGTTTGTTTTATCTGTTTTTAACTAGAGAGTTTACCTTCCATATGAGTAAGGAATAGGTTGTCTCTTTGCAGCTTCTATTTGGTGGAGCAAGGGGGTGAAGATCCTCCAGGCTTCTCGCAACTCATCGCTGAAAGAAAAAGAGGAGATGGTTGGTAGATGAAAATCAGTTTGAAAAATATCCACTACGCTGACAAATGAAAGAGTCTTCCAAAATCTGATGTATTTTTTTAATATTTAGGACAGACTTGCAGGTTTTGTTTTTCAGTTACAATAAATGTTGCTGCAGACCTGCGGACAAAGTGCATCTGATTTCCACAGAAGACGTCCAGAATCAGTCTCTCATAAGCATCAGGAAGTTTCACATTCTGCAAATGCATGTCAGTGCAAAGTTACAAAAAACCTAACACAGGAAAATTAAAGAAAGTCCAAGCAAAGTAGAAATGTCACAGCAAAAAGAACAAAAACAATCATATAAATAAAATACATAGGTTGCATCCTAGGATCCTGCAATGGCTTATTTGTTGACAGACTTTTTTCTTTTTTTTTCTTTAGTATTAAAATTCTTATGTAGTGTTCATCTGCATGTTCTATAAAAGTTATATATATATATATACATATATAGCTTTCATTTTAGTGACCTAGAAGGGGGGTAGTTATTACATTTCAACACAATATTTTCTGAAATATTATATTTCCAAACATTTTGGTTTTGAAGTTGATTTTGTATTTTTTGTGATGTATTGCCTCTTGCAGCCACTTTATTCCAGTAAAGTGTTTATTAATAATAATAAAAAAAATCCTAAATCTTTTTTTGTGCATTTTAACATATGTTATATATCTATAGGTGGCCAGATGATATCCTCTGTGCTTACACTAAGTTAAAACTACGTCTTAGAACTGCAGTGCTCTAGAATAATTGGAGCAGAATTATAGATTAAAATGCATGTGCTGAACACCTTGTATCTGCTCTTGTAGGTGAGGTCCAGCTCGGTCTCCTCTGGGCTGAAGAAAACTCCTGGCCTCTTGGTCATCATCTTCAGGTAAATAGCCTCGTCCGGCTGCACCCGCACCACCAACTCGTTTCTCTGACAGCGGTCAGCAAAGATGTCTCCGGGTACGTCCGTGAACTGCAGACGCACCTCAGCTTTCCGCTCATTCAGGGCTTTACCGCAGCGCAGAATGAAAGGAACCCCTGATGGATGACCCAGTTGTGGATAAAAACATGACAACTCCAGGGAAAATTTTAATAGAGAAACGGAAGCAAGGAGGAAAGAAATCCAGATTGGAGCCTCACCATCCCATCTTTCATTCTGGACATAGAGCACTGCAGTTGCAAACGTTGGTGTGCAGGAGCCTTTTGGTACTGTGGGATCATCGAGGTAACCCAGCTTGGCATCGCCCTCCCCGCCCGGATCTCCCGCATACTGACCCAGCACCACATCTGCTATGTTAGGAGGAGCTATGCACTTCAGCACCTTCACCTGCAGAACATCAAAAACAATAACACACATCAGCTTTGCGATGACTCCGTAATCTCGTCACTCAAGACAACGCGCCTACCTTCTCATTCCTCACGTCGTCGGGGCTTGTGGATGCAGGTTTCTCCATTGCAATCAAACAGAGCATCTGAAGCAGGTGGTTCTGCATGACATCTCTACACACACACACACCCACACACAAAACTGCAATCAGAGCAGAGTTCCTGTGAAAGTAAAATCTAATTCATAACGCTTTCTTCACCTAATTATCCCAAAGCCATCAAAGTATCCTCCACGGCCCTGAGTGCCAAAGGGCTCCTTGAAGGTGAGCACCACACAGGCCACACTGTTCCTGTTCCATATGGGTCCAAAAAGGCGATTTCCAAACCTGCAAGAAAGTAAACGTCAAAAAAGAATTCTGAAACAAACCACAAGATGGAGGGTTTTCACTTTTTCAAGCAGTTGGCTTTCAGGTTATAAAACACAGCTGGGTAATGAAGAGCTGGATTTCCGCCGATGGATTTCACAAAATAAAAAATGTTTTAAAAATAATAAGAAAGGGGGAAACAAATTTTGTATGTACATTTGCTTTTGCAAACTGTAAGAACTTATGTCTGAGCAACAAGCCTGGATGGTAAAAAGCAATGTAGTAATTCAAGAAACTTCACTCTGCCTGACTGCTTTTTATTTTTACAAAATTACAGTTTTAATCATATAGATAATCATAGAGTATCGCAGGAAAAAAAAAGATAAACAATTTTTAGAACCACTTACCATGTTTTATGGTGTAATTATAGAAAGACAATCTAATTACTGCTGCAAGGTTCTAGAAATTTTAAAATAAGAGAAAAAGATACTTTCTGTGTAGAACCAGGTACTTGTGTTCTTTTCATATTAAAAGCAATAAAAATAATGTATATATATAAGCAAATAATTTTTAGCCCGATGAAGCAAAAAATATTGTGATCAGCTGCCTTAGGTCACCAGAGGCTTCCATGTGAAAACTTGTTTTTGGGAGGGTAGATTTCATCTCAGCTAAATAACATTTTCACCCTAAATTAGTTGAACAAATTAAAAAAGTGAACATGACGTTGTTACCTGAGAACCATAAGGTTCTGAACCATCTCTTTTCCCAGGTAGTGATCTATGCGGTAGATCTGGTCTTCTTTGAACAGGTTAGAGAGGTGGGCTGAAAGCTCCTGGGAGCTCTGGAGGTCATAACCAAATGGCTTCTCAAAGATTACCCTGTTCCAGCCTCTGCTGTGAACAAACCAGATTAGAAAAACAAAAAAAAAGAAAAGCAAAAAAAGAGAATGTGCAGCGCTGTTTTTCAGGACTGGAAATGCACTGACTTGCAGCTCATGCAATGGTTCCTGATGTTTGTGCTGACATGGTGGTAGACAGTAGGGGGCAGCGCCAGGTAAAAGAGCCGGTTGGCGGTTTCCCCTCCGGGTAGAGATGATAGATGGCTGTTGAGTTGTTCAAAGGAGCTGCCAACATCATAGCGACCACTCAGGTAAGAGTTCCTTTTGAAGAAGGCTGATTGACTATCGAGCTCCTCGTCAGTGACCTACCGAAGAAACCTAAAGGTTATCCCTGAAAACACTGAATATGCCTAAAAAGAATTCCCACCGCTTGATCTTCACTTTTTGTCTCTCTGCAACCACAAACGTCAGTGTGCTTTATTGAGAGTTTATGTGATATGTAAAGACTAAATTGTAATCTACATTTTTAATTATCACTTTGTCCATGAGGGGTCATGGACTTCATCAGCCACTGAAGTCCGTGACAGACTGGTGTCTGTCTTCATCAGCCATTGGGCGAGAACTTGGGTACACCCTGGACGGTGACCAGTCAATCACGGAGTGAAACGGAGACACCCACAGGCTCAAACTTAAGCCTAATCTAAAATGGCCAGATGAGCTAACATGCATGTTTTTGACTGTGGGAGATGAAAGCAAGAACGAACACACACATGCACGGGAGAACAAGTGGCATGCAAAAAGGCCCAGGCCAGAATCTGGGTCCCTCTTACATAGAGTAAGAGGGACCCATACAGTAAGAGGGAATTGTTTGTTCAGCAGTGATACAAACAATCTTACACCCTAATAATAATACGTTGCTTTTTTTTTTTCTTTCTTACAAATAAAGTGTTTGATGTTTTTAGATTAAGCCATCTCAATATTGGGAAACTATAGGCTATATCTCTGCCAGCAGTGGACATTGGTGAAAAGCATCCAGTAACAGGAATGTTAAATCTTAATTAGATTCTGGTCTGTACTTTAACTAATCCATTTGAACATATGAATATGCTTTGACATAAACCATTTCATTATGCCTCTGGATTCATGTTTAGTGTTGATTTACTGCTGGAAAGTGAATGTATGCTCTAGTATCAAATATTTTTTCCACCTCTAACAGGTTTTCCTATCAGATTATTTGGCTCAATCAATATTGAGAATTTTTGGTATCTTCCGATAGCAGCACTTTCCTCCGTGTTTGCCATACTTTTCAGATTTTCATTGGAAAAATCTTTAGTCATTACACCATAGTACTACTTTGTGCTGGTCCAAGTTTGTTGTAATGTAAAAAAGTTCTAGGGGTGTGAATGCTTTTACAAGGCACTGTTATTTGTAATAGTGTCTCAACAAAGGTGAATAAATACCTTCATATGAGGAAGACATGCCATCTTAATTTTCTCTACAGTCAGGTCAGAGCGGGCAAATCCCACAATATGGATGTCCTCTGGGAGTAGGCCATCTTTGAATAACCACCTGAACAACAGGCAGAGTCAATCCAAAGCAACCATGTGGAACACTTTGTCCAAGGGTCAAACTCTGAGGTAAACAACTTCAAAGCAGCAAGTCAGGTAGGATGTGAGCTGCAGGTTTTCACTCACCACAAAGTCGGATAGATCTTCTTCTTAGCAAGATCTCCCTGTGCAAACAGTACATATAGTAGCTTTAATAAAAAATCTCAGCACCTTTTACAGTCAGGCACAAAGCAATCAATCATGAGTCCAAAGTAGAGATAAGATCTGAACAAAAAAAAAAACAGTCAAAGTCTAGGAGAGAAAAAGAGAGTAAGAAAAAGGTGTTTGGATAAGAAAAAATGTATTAGCAAGATGTTACGTACAACAGGAATGAATACAAAGAGAAAAACAATGCAGACTGAAAACTGTCAGGAAATTGAAGATAGTAAAATGTCAAAGTTTACATTTTTTTCATTTGCTCCTTCTCTCATTAGTACGACTCTATCTTCCAACACTTGAAATGGTTACAAATGTTCAAATCCTCAAAAGATCTGGCTAAGGACAGTCAAATTATTGTCAGGTTTTACTCACAGACGCTCCCAGGATAATAAACACGTGTGTGCTGGAATGACTTGACTGTTTGTCTCCATAAAGCTCCTTCCTGAGCTCTCCAAACACCTCTGACTGAGTTAAGGGCTCCATACTCCTCTCCTGAGCAGCCTGCTGTCCTAATGGTGACCCTCCAAGTAAGTCACAGACTGACCTGCTGAGTTTTACATTTTCACTGTGGCCTTGACAATCTCTGCAACTCTGTGCTGCCACCTATTGCTGCAGAAGGAAATGTATACCTACTGAAATGTGTGTCATTTCTTATTGCGTGAATTTTTAGGAAACATTCTGTTCTCTGCTTCCTTTTTTTCGAGGGAATCTTTACACAACTTCACATCCGGTTTGGTGATCTTGTGCATTCAGTTAAACTCACATTGCAGGTTTTGTAGGACAAGACAAAAGCAGTTTTCTGGAATGTGTATCTCCAGAGCCACTCCCTAAATAAACATTCAGAAGACATAAATCGGCGCGTTTGAGAAGCTATATGTGCTACATTGATGGGAGACTTATCAGCTTGAAAAAACATTCTTAACACAAAATCTTTAGGTTTTGGTTTAATATCTGTAATAATCATATAAATTTAGTTTATCCTTCAGTATACAAAATATCAGACAATTTTCCCAGATTTTGTGCAAGTATGATAAACAGTCAATAGACCAATTTCACTAGAAAGACATATTCAAAAATGTGCCTTTGGAAATTGTTTTCTAGATGGTTAACGTGACAGAAAATAACTTATTTATAATAAAAAGTTATTTATAAAACTTCATAAAATCATAAAAAATATTTTAAAAAACTAACATTTCATCCTGTTGCGATAAAATATTTCCACATTCATCACCGGACACAACAAAAATCACAATCGCATACCGTTCTTTTTTTTTTTTTTCCCCATATTAGAGTGTAAAACAAGTGAATTAAAGTCATTGCAGTTCAGAGACTTTTTAAAGCTGCCACTGTTAAAGGCAAAGTTCAAACATGTCCAAAGATCCCCAAACCACAGTAAGAAGAGTTTCCTGAGTGTCATCCATAAATAAAATTAAAATAGTTACACCCAAATGACGGTTTTCTTTTTTCCTTAAGCCAGGCATCGTCTCTGTATTGTCCTCCATCTTTTCCTGGTCATCAGTATGACCACTTGCCCAAAGCTTTCCAGCATGTCCATGTGGATCTGTAATGCTTCAGCTCTAAGCTGCTGAGTCTGATAACAGGGAGGGGACCAGCGGTCCCCTACTGGGCAGACTGAGGGGTCAAGAGAAACTCCATTGCTGGAAGGGATCTGCAGCATTACAGTGGTCCATCTGAACCTGAGCCCCTCTCAGCTGTAAGCACCTCCCACTGCTTGGATTCTTCAGAAGACTTTCCTGAAACAAAACAATAAGAAAAAGCCATATGAAAGCTCAGCTTAGTGGAATTAATGCACTTAATTGTATTTATTCAATATATGCAAAAACAGATTTGACATTCTGTTCTCCTTTTCATGAGAAACCCTGGCACCTTATGCTGCAGCTAGTGGTGCTAGCTTAGCATGCACACACTTCTGGAGTTAGGCAGATGACTAATTATTTTGCCATTTTCTTAAAGTGTACGAAAGTTAAGACCTAAAGCTTTTCCGGTTTCAATTGTTGCGCCATGTTTTTCTGAGTGACGTTGCTAGACAGCTGCTATCTGGGCTGTCCCAGCAGAGGAATGAAGTCAATTTGGATGAGCCCAAGACTGCAAACCTTTGAAGGCTCCTTATAGCCAACGTCTAGAGGAAAGTCATTTAGATCCATTTTCTAATGCACCCTCTGCAGAAAAAGAGAAAATCTTTACAGCATTGCACAATAAAAAAATTTGGTTTCTCCAGATAGTTTTTCTGATCTTTTGATAATCTTTTTTACTGATCATTTTAAGTGTACCGCGTATCTAGGATCGCAGTGGATAGTTGAGGGCTTTGCAGGTGTAAGCGACAGATGATACTTACTCTGCTTACAGTCTAGGAAAACCAAAAATAAATGACATCAGTGTAGGGACATTCTGTAAATCATGGGTAAATTGAGCTGTAAATGTTTCTAATTTTTCCTTAAATGCTTCCTAAATACATTTTAAAAATTGGGACATAAGATATAATAGCAAATATTAGAGTTTGTTAAATGTCTGAATGTTGTGGACGTTTCCCCATTTCACATTTTATCAGAGTAAAATTTTAAATAACTTTGAAGAAATTAGGTAAAAAGAGACCTTATAAAAGTTAAAGCTCCATTTGAATGAACCTTATTTTACAAAACGTATAGATGTAAATGTTTGTTACTGCTCATAATGGTATCCGTGTTGAACTGAAGTAAGGATGTGAAGAGTCGCTCACCTCTGTAAACACCCATTCCTGCTGAGGTGACAAACTGGTCCCCCTCCCCTTCAGCTGGCACAGCTCAATCTTCACTGGTTCTGACTGATCGTTGGCATGGAGACACAGTTGCTTCCCGATGTTGTGACGCAGCTCTTTGTGGGATGAATACTCAAAGTACTACAAATACAATCATCTAGTTACAACCAACAAAAATAGATAACATCCAATCATCTTCAAATCTTTTTTTTTTTCCCCATATCCTGCTAGTAAATGAGTTCCTGTACCTGGTTTCCTCCCATATTGTGACACGGGTACATGATCACAGCTTTACCCCCCTGGTTGTTCTCGCCAACATCCAGGCAGGTTCTAGATCCAGAGTTTCTGATCTATGACAAACATGGACACGAATCAAGGAGAACACAAACTGAGCAGTGCATCTAACATGATTTATCACATTGTTTGTGTTCAGAAAATCGACTCACTGATCCGAATTTTTCTGGCTTTAGGTCAGGAATGAAGATTTCTGGGTAGATGGTGTTCAGGTACCAGGTGAAGTTCTTGCAGTGAAGCCTGTTCCTCAGGTTGAGGCGATCAGAGATGTCACCATATTTATTCTATTGTAAAAGGGAAAAAAAAAAACAAAAAAGGATTTGTGGTTAGGGCTACCACCCGTCCCGCAAAATATGGAATCGTCGTATTTGGCTGTTAAATGTTGCGTCCCGTATTGAACCGATACGGAACGCGATTTGTTCCGTATTTCTATAAATGTCCGATAGACATGCCTATCACACACATATCAACACTAAGTGTAACAATAATGACCAAAATAAAATACAGGAAATATTAAGGTCAGCTAAATTCTCATGGCAGGAGCTAAAGGACCCCCAGAACGCTACGGACCGATGCTGTTGTCACGGTTGCCTAGAGACGGACACTATCCAGCCGCGGTGAGCTGCTGTCAACCCGCGTCGTTTTAAAACGTCCTCGACCCGATTCTCCACCGTTGTTAGACGCAAAACCTGTCGTAACGATACAGACGTGAGAGGGGAAGACGCAAATCCCAGGCTGAATATCGTTAGTGAGGATGAACACAGGCAATTTAAAAAAAATGTGTCCTTCGCGGCGCAGTGTGCTGTATGATAGACAAAATGGATCAGGAGAGAAACTGCAGAACCAGACATCAGAGTCTCGTCATCCCTCAGTCATATTGTACAGAACATTTTATTATTGATTGAGTTTCTTATTGTGCTTTTAGTAGACTATATTGGTTTCATTATTTGCTTATTTAATGTATAATAATATCAGCCAAAATAATATAAGTGGTCATTTAAAGAACAAATAATACATTAGATTAACAGTAAACACATAAATATTTCCTACTTTAAAAGATTTGTTAGGCTTTCTGTATGTTTTATTTTGAAATGTTGATACATTTTAAGAATTCAGTGTTCAGTGGTCATTTAATGTATTATTAATGCACCAGACACAGACTTGCAGCCCAGGGGTGGATCTAGGCGGGGGCCATCGGGGTACCAAAGAAGTTATACTAAATAAATGTCTTATGTTAATACTCACTGGTAGATTTTTTAACCTTCACAATTTTACTTTAACAATGAATTAAAAATTCACTTTCAGCTACTGTATATGATCACACTTTCCATCAGCCAGCATGATGGAAAGCTGGCCATCACTGCAGCGTTTTTGTTGCGCCGATAGAAGCTCTGGATCTCTGGTGACACAAGTTGCTCTTTGGCTCTCTTACTCAAATGATGAAGTGTTGCTGTTCTTTTCATTCATTCTTTTTCAAGTGTTGCCATGGAAAAACACTGACTACACCGGCCCTCGTGGTAAATTTGGTCTAGAACCAGCCTCTAGACCAAACCTAACTCCTTATTTGTATAAATATTCTGGTAATACTCTTTACAATACCAGAATGTTCACGTAACTTCTATAATTTTGCCTGTCTGAGCACACATTTTGAATATTAAATCAGGTGTTATGATCAGTAACCCAGTACTTGAGTAGTTTACCAAATACTTTTAACATTTGCTTAATTAAACTTATTTAAGGTATGCTACCCTGATTGGAGTACAATTTTGGGGTACTCTACCCAACCTCTATGCATGAAAGATTGCTCTATGAATCACTTAGACAAGAAACACTGCCATAAAATAAAGTCTAACACTGCAGCGGATGACCCACCCCATGAGAGTAGGGCGACGAGCCGTGGTGGGCATCCCTTATTTTGATTTCTGAAAGGTGGCAACCCTATGTGTGGTCAAAACATGATGAGTCGTATTGGAGCTTGATGGTGCATTAGAATTAGAAGACAGACCTCACTGGCCATCACTGCAGCGTTTTTGTTGCGCCGATAGAAGATCTTCTTAAAATCATCCATCCAGACTTCAGCCAGGCGCACCTGGTTGCGAGTGATGACCTCAGTGCCCTTGGGGAAGGTGTGCGGACTTTTGGTGCGGAAAACGTGGCCCACCACCGAGCAGGGAATGATCTCCAGCTGACCCCCACACTGCCACACCTTCACATATAAATGTTTGCAGAAAATGTCAAGGTAACTTAATGATTAATGTGGACTATCAGGAGTGGGGGCCGGCGAAAAGATAAGAGAGACTGACCCTGAAGGACATTTCCACATTTTCTCCGCCCCAGATCTCCATCTTGTCATCATATGTTCCGATGTGCTCAAAGTACTTCTTTGAGATTGAGAAAAGGCCTCCAGCAAAAGTAGGTGTTCTGAAATTTTCATGAGCATATCCAAAGGCTTTAGGTGTTTAAATGATTCAGAACTTTAAAGAGTGAAAACAACATGATCCATCTTACTTTACAGGGTAGGTTTCGTCCTTCCGCAGCCTCTTTGCCTCCTCGGGTATCGGCTCCCAGCCGAACGTCAGGCTCCAGTCGAAGTTCCCTCGGTTGTACGCGCGGTTGGTGGCTACGGGTTTGTTGAACTGAAAGGAGTTCAGGTCAATGGTGGTGATCTCTGGGCTGACTACGGCGGTGGGTTCTTCAACTATCCGGGCCAGGAGAGGCTCCAACCAACCGTGAAAACACTCACCTGACCATGAAAGAAGGGAAAGAAAAGACTTACATTTTTCTACAAATGCCCTTTTGCACATACTAGCATACTTTTCTGGTGGAAAATTTACATTCTCTCATTACACCCATGAATTTACTAAGATGTATTTTTAGAATATATCACAGTAACAATTATTTTTATTTAACAAAACAAGAATCGGGTATGAAATTATGGTGATTTTCTTTAACTCACAAAGGGCCAAAGTGATGAATACAAACTAATACACTTCTTAGTGTGTTGCAGAGAAACCAAAGACTTGTTGTAGCCATCAATGAGGTTCCTTTAACCTTTCTTCCCATCAAAAATAAGAAAATTGTGTTTAAATTGGGTAATTTCCTGTGAGGCCATGGCTTCAACATAACTGATTTATTTCCAGTGTTCAGGCCAGTGCTACTCCAGAGGCTTAATGTTAGCCTCCTGAATTCATCAAATCAAGGTTTGATTTGTGTGTGGAGGGATGGAGACAATGGTTTCAACCATCTAACCAAGACTTACAAATTTAGATAAAAAGAAATTTGTTAAGATGTTCAGGAACTACCAAGGCTTCAATTTATGAGACTAAAAACTTTTATGCTTCAGTCTCCGGCAGAAATTTGTAGCTGCCCACATGGAGAAGCTGAAGTTCTTCTTTGTAAACATTTGGTCATCCAACAACACAAAGATTGACAAATAACAACAGGAATGTTTGGAGGAGTCAGTGTGAAGCATGGTGATGACAGCAACATGCTTCACAAAAAGTTAGCTTTTTCTGCCATTGGTGCTGAGTATTGCACAAAGTGGACAGGATAATGAAAAGCATTCTGTAACGTTGCCTCAGACCTACACCCATCTGGTTGTAAACTTGTGTTTAAACGGTGGCTGTGAATTTAAATGAACTCTAAGTATTTGACAAAGAGAACATGGTAGAAACAAGCATGCATGGGTATTTTTCTTACAGACATTGATCCAAACATTAGAGGGTACTGTAGTTACATTTTTATATATTTGAAATCCTGTTATATATTAGCAGTAAATTCAAATTTGTGCACCCAGTTCTTGCTTTGAAAAATCTGTAAAGACACTACTGCTGAGATTATGTACACTTATTGCAACTCTACTATCAACAATGTCGATTTAGGGCTCAAGTTTATGCCAGATATTTAAAGCTCAACCACTTTGTTTCACGGTATCCGTTACTGTCATTTCAGGCAACTGTATGCAACCCAACACACTGGCTGCGACTTGTGCATCGCAGCCAACCGCATTGTGTGTGGAGGTTTCCTTACAGTGTGCATCAAGGAAGGTGAGCACTTCAGCCGTAGCAATGCTGGCTCCCAGCAGCCTGGCTGTGATGAGGCCTTTCCTCTCTGGCTGCCTGACAACACGGACGATCTTAAACTGCTCCACAAACAACTCCAGCTTCTTCTTCAGGTGGTCTGTAAGATACAAATCATTTGTTAGAACAGCTTTGAGCGAAGTTACGATGCACATCGGTTGTGGCACATGAGCGACAAGCCTTCAGTCTAAAACTACCTGCTATATGATTGAACACCTCGCTGACGAAAAGACGTAAAAGTCAAACATTCATCAGGCTTAGACCAACAAAAGCAACGAAGTGGAAACGCTTCTGGTAAAAGTGGGTCAAACTTCCCCTGTGAAAGCTTTTGTGGCCACAATAAACGGCATTTATTCCACAGCGTCAGGCTGAGCAAACTCCGCGGCCACAAGTAACGAAGTTCTGCAGCAGAGAGCTGAAGCCCTAGCAACTGAAAAGAGAAGTCGGAGTAAAGGAGGAAATGTCTGTGTGCAGCTGGGAGGAAAACAGTGATTGATTATTTCATAGCTCAATAAATAAGACAACATTTATTAATAAATAACAGATCATCAGGTTGCAGCATGAATGACTTGTTTTTATATGTGCTTTGAAAAAGTATTCATGTCACTTTAAATGATCAGGGTTTTTGGGATGAATCAAAATAAAGTAGAACATAGTTGTAAAGTGGAAGGAAAATTATGCATGTGTTTAAAATTGTTTAATAAAAAAATTAAAACAACTTATAGACTCCCTCCCTCTTTTATAATGTATTAAACCCTAAACCTTCTTTATGAATAGATGAATAATTTTGCAAAGAACTATATGTACAGAACAATAAAAAAGGCATAATTTTTAGTTTTTGGTGCAATGAATGAAGTCATGCGAATCCTCAAGGTAATAAAATTAACGTGACACGAATATAGAAATAATCAACTTTAAAGGCAAAAGTACTTGCTGCACACTTGCACCATCTCTCAAACAATAAAAAGACAGTGATGTGTTAGGAATTTTCTGTGTCTTTCAAATTTCTTTGTTTTGTATCAGTTACAACAACAACAAAAAAAGACAAACCTGATTGTTAAAATAATCACGCGAAAAGGCTTAAAGTTCAAGTTTTCAAGAAAGTCACACTCAACTCAGAAATAACATCCCATCTCGTCTCATGTTTTACATTCAGTTTCATAAAATTCTTAATACCTTTCATGTATTTAGTGGCAGGTCATTTTCATTTTCTTCTATTGTAAGCAAGTTCACACATGGAGTATTACAGTTCACTTAACAGAGGAACAATGTCAGCTAGTAATCATCTACTGTCAAATACTGTATCATGTTAAACATCCCCACTAGATTTTCCGGGGTTGTTTTTTTTTTTCAACATTTCTTTGATTGTCTTCTCCTATTTCTTAAAGACTGCACTTTGACCCGGCTCTATCTGAACAAATGCAGCAGAAAATTAGCTTACAAGTGGCATGCTCTTTTTCATACTATTATTATTATTCTCCAAAAACTGCAGGCTTTACAAAGGAATTGTAATGTAAATATAGCCACTGTTTTAACATCCCCGCTGGATGTGATTTGTTTAAAATGGTAGTTATTTGTAAAGGAGATTTGGGAACTTTAAAACAAGCAAGTAAACAAATGTTTTCAAAAGCACTCACTATAAGATTGAATGAACAAATTATTAAAAACAAAGACATGCTGATGTAGATACAGAAAGAAACACCCTCACTTTTTCCTCCGTCTCTAGAAGGTTTGCATTATTTAGACATAGAATTATTTTCATAGCAATATTCATTTTATATGATCATCAGCAGCATGTTTCTGTCCATTTAAGTTATACAAGAATATTTACTATAACAAGGGAAATTTGTCACATGTGTCTAAAAAGATCAACATGTTCCTGCAAGGTGTCCTGGCCCTTGAATTTGAATTTGCAGCACCTATCTTCAGTAAAACACAAATTCTTGTGGCGCTGCTGTGACACAGTCATCTTCTTTCAAATTACTCTCACTTCGAGTCCCAATTATTTGTACAACCTGTTTGCTACAGAGTGAGCCAGATGCTGAAATCCTAGGTAAACACGATTCTGGGTCACCTTTCACAGCGTAACAAGGTAGTTGATTTTATAGCATCTCAGAGAATGAATGATACTGTTTAAATAGCCGCACATACCCGGATCCTGGGTGGATTTTGTTTCCCTCCTCCAGCGTTTTGTTTGTTAGACAGCTGCCGCTAAACATGAGGACCGTTAATGCAGGTGGAAACAAACCAATATGCTTGGCTTACACTCAACTGCAACACCAAAAATCAAAAAACAAGGAAAGCAAAGCAGAATACCCAAAGATGATAAAGCACATGAGACTGATATTAGCTGCGTTTTCACAGTAAATGCAACAGAGTAAGGATTGACCTGAGCACCTTATCTATGCGTTGGCATCACATTTGAAGAGGGTAGATGTGTTTATACTGATGATCTGAATCCCATTTTTATTGGAAGTAGATGGGAATAAATGGGATATTGCAGCATGTTTCAGTAAACATAATACAGGCCTACTAACTATATATGTTTATTTGCAGATATTTTAAAGAAAATGTTTTTCGCAGTCTGTTTTCACAAAGATTCACAATTTGGAGCTGATTACACTTAATACGACAGTGGAACTGAAAACACGTTTTGTGACTACATTAACCAGAATAAGGTCAAAATACAAACATATCTGGAATATTAATATATGAATTACAGTATGCTCATGAGTTATTCTACTGTTCTGTGAGTATAGTTGAAGATGCAGATGTTAGCAGAGTTCTCAAAACATCTGCAACTTCAGCAGAAGATGTGTTCAGGATAAGACCATGTCCAAAAAAGACAACAGACCTTTGTGGCAAAAACAGGGTAATGGTCAATATTCTGAGAAATCATTTACCTTTGAAGAAAACTTTAAATGAACCTAATGTCTCCATGGTAAAGGATGACAAACCCCAGACAATGTGAACGAATAATAATAATAATAATAATAACAATAATAAAATCTCATCAGCGATTCCTAATTGGAATATTTGCTGTCCCTGATGTCAACCTAAGTGCTTAAAGAACACTGATACTAAATCGCACAGCAAAATTTCATTAAAATCAGTACAAAACATCTCACAAGTCGCACATGACGTGATTGTGCCATTTATTTTACTCAGTAATCATGTTCTAGTTCATGTAGTCTAAATTTTACCTCGTCAGCGACAGATATTTATCCCAGTAAAGAGGTTTAAAAATAAATGTCTTCGCACATACAACTGCAGTCGTCAGTAGACATAGTTTATTATATGCTTGACATTTTCAAGCAATTGCAGTTAGCATGCTTAATCCTTGTTATAATTTCTATCAGTCATAATTCATCTTGTAACAACTTTCTATGCTGAATGTTTGTGGGACAAAACTAGAAAAGCATCTCTTTCTGTAGTTTCTCCCCCATACAGTAAACTATTTGAAAACAGTGAAAAGAAGGTTCAGCAGTCAACACAGTCTCTCTTTAGCTAAATATTATTGTAAAAGTAAAATAAATAAGTAAAATAAAATAAAAAAACATTGACAAAAAGGTTGCGAAGCAAAAATGTAGCCATGCTCTAAAACAACAGCCTGCAAACAGTAAAATTAAGCTTGATGCACTAAATTAAATAGGTGTAATAACTTATTATGCTTTCTAAAAATGGCAGGACAGAGGCTACGTTTAGTTAATAACACCATCTTCTGAGACTTCTGCACTAGACTGACAGTTTTTGTTCCTGTTTCTGAACCACTTCTGCTCAGTAATAACTAATACAATTTGAAGAGGAGAATGAGTTATTGAGAATGAGTTACTGACTGAGGTGCAGCTTACTTCCTGTGTAAAAATGTGAATTTGCATTGTGGGTTTGCTGTAGTACACCCCAGGCTGACATTTACTTTCCACTCCGTTCCCAGTTGCTCATCTTCCACATGTTTCGCTATTACCTGCAGTGCTGGCATCGTCAACCAAGATGATCTCCTTCAGCATGATGGCGGGAGATGTGTGCAGGACGCTGTAGACCGTCCTGAGGAGCGTCGACCAGGCCTCGTTGTGGAAGACAATGATGACACTGGTGGTGGGCAGAGGAGGGCAGCGAGGAAACTTCCTGTCCACACACCTGGAGAAAGAGTCGAAGGCATATCTGATGAAATGAAAGTCATACAAGGTCTCCCACATCAACACATGAGAGACGAGTGTTTTCAGACATTCAGTGTTTTTATGGTTATAGTTTGAAATGTGAATTAGTGAAGCGCATTATGAAAAGTGGTTTTGGCATCCTGCAAAAGGAAATGTAAAGGATTACAGTCTGGGTGTGTAGATGTAAGCCTGGGAGTATTTACTCTGACGTGTCGGTCCCTGTTATTGCACACTGAGAAGTTTAGCAACACGGGCTTACTAAGCCCTGGAGGTTATTAAGAAAAATTGTGAAAATGTCTGTAAATCATTGACCTGTGTGAGTACAGCTCTCTCTGAGATTGAGACAGAGCTGTATCCTCTTATGTCTACATGTCAACACTCTTGTTGACACAACAGCAATTAGTACAGCCAATAAAAGATTAGCTTAAAGACTTCAGCTTACTCCGGCGGTCTTGTGTCCTCCCCGAGATTACGGCTGAGTGAGATCCGGTCGCTGGCAAACTGGTTAAAGCAATGTCGTGTCATGCCCTCCTCCTTCTCCTTCTCCTCCTCAGGCGTCATGTTGTCCTTCACAAACGCTCTCCCGCCAGCCCCGGGGCTTTGGGAGTCCTGCGGTGGTCTCTCCAGGTGAGGTTTGAGATCAGCCTGAGAGTAAAATCCGGAGGGGCATTTAACGTTCTCCGTGGGCTGCGCCTGCACCGGCGGGGGCTGTGGAGCTCCGATCTGGAAGCCTATGTTGTTCACAGCATTCCGCACCATGACCATAACCTCGTCCCGTTTGTGGGCCAGGTCTTGTAGCCAGGGGTCTCCGGAGTTTGAGGAGCCAACATCCCTCTGGAGAACCACCAGGATCACCATGAAAAGAGTTCCCCCAAGGAGGACCAGCTTCAGAGGAGACAGACGCCGGCGTATTAGACGCATGTTTCAGATCGGCCGTTCCCTTGGAGGCTGTGAAACAGGAAAGCACAGAAATTCTCTTGAGTTTGCCTCCTTGGCAACTGCTAAAGGCCACCACTTACATCAAGGCCTTTCAACAACGTGCTCTCCTGTTACCATTATCCGCTTTTTACCTGGTATACATTTGCTAACCTTTTTCTGGATGAAACCAAAGACGTCAAAGCAGGAGAGGGGGGAAAAAAAAAACAAACAAAAAAAAAAAAAAACTTCAAACCGGTTTGTGCGTCTCAGCAAGTGTCACAGCAGCCGGTGATCCAGTCAACCCTCCTCCTCCTCCTCCCTCCTGGTCTCTTCAGGAAACAGTCCCACAGGGTGAGTACGAAGAGCAGGGAGGTGGTGAGAGTGAACAAACATACCACACCTCTCAGCAAACACCTGAACTCACCTTCTCTGTGGCCACAGTCTGCCAGGACCCACGTGGCAGCAGGTGAGGGTCACCCTAAGACTCCCACACCAGTTAATAAGTGACACGCACTCGTTGTTTTTAATCTCACCAGGCGAATCCACCTCATCGCTTAATGACTAGCTGTCATTTGCAACAGGAACTAAGATCTGCTACGTGGAGCATGACATAACTTCAACCAGCTTTTGTACAATAGCAGCCTGTTTCCTGCCGAGTGAAACAGGATATATCACTGCAAAGTAGGACATCTCCATGTCCTCTGGTGATCACTGTCCAAGAGAAGACTCACTCTTACTTGGTCATAATTAATTTAATATATTCTCATGCCAGCTGGGCTTTGTAATTGATTCAGGGTGACACTTCAGTGTTCAAGAAAAGGCAGTTTAAAGTCTGGTCTGAGCTGTCTGAGGCGCAAAGGCACCCCTTGCACTTCAATGACAAAATTAAACTACTTCTATGAGTTGAAATATATCTGACTTTACTGTAAGTGGCAACAGTTTAATCAGTTTTTCTTTTCTTTTTTTCCAGGAACTGAGATACTCTACAGACTCAGCACATTGTGGTCTATAAGATATTAATAGATAAGAAAACAACGACAGACATTTAAGCTCTTAACGTTTCATAGCTAAAATGAAAGAGGAAGAGTTGGTGGCAAATGTCCTGCTTTCAGTGACTGAGCGGTGAAAGATCACAGAGCAGCTTCTACTTATCACGCTTCACTGTCAAATGTGACAATAAAGCGTCGGACAGAGAACCGGGTTTTCTTATCGATACCAATCGGGGATCATTACACCTATGAAGTTTAAAAAAAAAAAAAAAATGTCGCCACTTACTTTAATGAAAACACCTGCTCTCTGCTTGACGAGGTACTCCTCCTCGGTTTGTGCGTTAAGCTGCCAGATCAACAGCCGCGTTTCTTCTCACCGACTTTGTAGATGACAACCAACCGGTCTCCTGTCTGTTGTTTTCAGCTCATGAACAGGTGCCATTTTTACAAGATAATAATTAGTTGAAGTGAGTCCCCTGCTGGTGGATTGCGTCCAGAACTGCAGCGCATCACATGGCAGAGGTCACATAGTTAGTGAATCATTATAAGAATAAGTATTAGGTCTCTTAATTTGAAACTCATATACGATAGTAAATCCAGACTGATATTTACCAAGAATTTATTCCTGTTCATTTGAAATTATTCTTTAGATTAATTAAGCTACGTTTCTCAGTTAATTTGAGTTTTACATAAAACTCGTCTAAACAAATAAACAAATAAGAATGATTATATAAATGGACACTTCTCATTACAGAGCCATTACAGATTGTGCATTCAAGCCTATTAGGGTAAAGTTGAATGTAAGGAAGAACTGTAAGGGTGGAAAGGTCCATGTATATATATATATATATATA
>CAEGAE010046747.1:0-40656 GCA_903067095.1 Girardinus metallicus
TTTTATATAAAAATATAGACTAATCTAGCTGAGTGCAAACGCTGAATGTGAGATATCTCACACATCTGACTGAGTACTAAACTGATTGAAAATTGATTGGCATCTATAAAAACAGAGGTGTGGATGAAAAAACAAGACCGTCCAGTGTAAATTCTTGCTTCTTCCAACAGTGATCAGATCCTGGCTGTCGCAGGCGTAGAACAGTTCAGATACCGCACCACATTTTCTATTCACTCTAAATAACCTAATGCCGTATTTGTGCCTCGACGGCATGCAAAGCTTAGGCATGGGTCGGTATCGAGGCATACCAAAAATAAAAAAAATGAAAAAAAAAAAATCTACTTGATTCGCTGTTTCAATTTAATTTTGATGAGATGCCATAAAAGTAGCTGGAGTGAGAGCCAAGTATCTTTGGCGGTATGGACCATACAGTAAGGCGATGTTATAAAGTTTCATGTCACAAGACCAAAGACAAATTTGGCTGTTTTGAAATAGTTCACGACACGCAAAATACTTGCAGTCATAGTTTGGAAACTACAGAAGCGCATCTCAAAATTAAGCTCATTTTAAAATGTTAAATGCAGCATGTCTGCTACGCTAGCTAACTCAAGCAGACAGTATCTTTAGTTAAGCAGCCAAAATCAATTTGTCATACCTCCATGGAGCTTCTAGTTAAATCAAAACGTTCTTGTTAAGCCACGTAGCTCCTGGGTTACAGAAAACTTTAGATTTAACAAGATTTGGCTTGAAAACAAGGATTTCAATTGTTGATTAAAATACGTTGCCAATAACAGTTCAAGCTAAACAGAAGAATTTTAGCGTTTTAATAACTTAACTTATTATATCTATAATAGCAGCATCTGGTCGCCATCCACCACTCCACAGTCTGATTTAAAAATGTTGATGTTTTTGAGGAAAAAAAAACACACACCCAAGGCTAAAGTCCAGTGATCCGTGGCGTGTGTGTGCGCGCTTTAGCGGATCGGCTGGAGTTATGGCCAGCACCAATGTGTGTTCCCCTTAAAGGGCCATTGAGGTCGTATAACCTAGGTAAGACGCAGGAGCTTAAAAACACCAATTTAAGTTGGCAAAGTTAATAAATTTGCAAATCTATAACGATTGAAATATAACTTAAATTCATTTCTAGCCCAAGATTCATAATGAGTTAAAGTTTAGGTGAGTTACTATGTCTATGCATCTTATTTACAATGTATTAAAGTCAATATATTATTTTACCAGCAGTAGATTTATTTTGTTTCGATTTTTAATAAAAGCCATTAGATCATCGTCTGAAAAATGGTTGTGGCTCTTGTGGGGCAATAAAAACTTGATATTTTTACTCAAGTTTACTGTGAAAATGTCAAAGGTCAAATGACAGAAAAACAAGATTTGGAGTCTTCTTTCTCTCATTTCTCAAAATGTTCAATGTACAGTGGAGATAATACTTAAAAAAAATGGCAAAATGCTGAAAGTGTAATTATAATTCATCTTTGTGCCAATGCATTGTTTAATTAAATTTGATCTCAAAATTATTAGTTTTTCAATTTATTTTCTTGAAAAAGTGTTATTTGGAAATAATAAACGCATTTTTCTATTTTTTTACGTCTAAATCCAGATTTTTTTTCCATTTCATCTTTAGAAAACGTATTTTGACTTTTCCTTGACATTTAGCTTTTTTGTTGTTATAACTTGTTCTTGAAAAATTTTTTTTTTTTTTTTTTACATTTTTATTTTAAAATTATGACCTATTCCATGGCATTTCTGCATTTTTAATTGAAAAAGCAAAGTATTACCTACTTCTGGACATTTTAACATTTTTTGTACTTGGACTTTATCCTACTCTCTTGACTTTTTCTTAAAATGGACAGAGAGAAAAAAAAACAACCTTATTTCTCAATTCGCTCTCTAAGTGACCCTGATATTGAGTTGCACATACCGGCCCATGCCTAATGAAACCCTTACATCGTTTAGTTATTATTAACCCCATTTCACTGTACCACTAAACATGACACACACAGCTTCGAAGGGCCAATACAGTCATCGTGGCAGAAGGCTCCACAGCCTTTGCACATGATCATCGCCTTCAGTCGGCAGTAGCATTTCGACTGAACGTCCTCCATGTCGGCGCCCTCGATGAAGGACTGCTCACGCGAGGGTTCGCCCTGATTGCCGTGGTCTAGCGCGTGACCCGCTGGTATCGTGGTGACTGTCACTGAGAACGACATGACGCTCCCACAGATGCCCCCGCCGTCGACCTCCGATGAGGGTGCGGAAGAGGCGGTGCCCGCGGCGTTGTGGTTCAGAGTGTGAGGTACAGACATGCTGATGGTGCCGCCATAGCTGGAGGCTACCGCCGACTCCTGATTGTCGAGTGTCCTCTGAAAGGCAGTCAGCTGCTGGTGACCGGGGTCCATGAGGGAAAGATATGGCTCAGAGTTTCCTTGACTGTTATTGCGGAGTTCGAGGTGACTTCGGTGCGCCGGAGAAAACGGACTGCTGTCTTTGGCTTTAGCACTGGTGACGCCATTGTCGGCACCACCGGCTCCATTGCTCTCAGATCCAGGCTCAGTCTTTACACCAGAGCAATGCTGAAAACTTGCCGGGTCGTCGGCCCTGGTAACCGCACATCCCTGCTGCTCGGTTTTCACCCCAGAAATGGACGCGAAATCTTTCTTCACTGGGTCTTCCGTCTTCGCCGTCTCCTGTCCTTCTGTGTCTTCCCTCTTCAAAGCAGACTTGTTGGGGCAGACTGAAAGCTGCAGTCTCCTGCTCTCTGATCCCCTGCCGTACGTGGACACGTTGAGCAGGTAATGCCCCGTCATGGCCGGCTTGGGGATCTTCCTCCGGCCCAGAAAGCCAACCAACACTCTGGACTGCTCCCGACACTCCTGTGCATGCAGCATTTGCGGAACCCTGTGGTGTGCGGGCAGCGGCCCTGCGCCTCCAGGCGGCTGGCTCTGTTGCTGAGCTTTCCTCTGCATCAGCCTCTGCAGGATCTGCTCTTGGGTTTCCTTATCGGGAAGCTCCCGGTGATGTTTTGTGCATTCTGCGGCTCGTCCGGCGTTATTGGCTTGTGGAGACACGAGCCTATCTCCTTTATGATCGAGGAAATGTGTCGTTTTCCCCTTACTTCCAGAAGCCTGGCTCGACAACCGAATCTCCGTGATGGATAGGGGTTTTGGGAGGATCTGGTCCAGTGGAACCTCTTTTCCCTGCAGCAACTGTGTCACAAGGGGATTGTTTGCTGGAATGCAAGAACTGGTTCTGGTTAGTGATGCAGCACTTGTTGGGGCTTCTTTATCCTTTACAGCCTGCACTGATGAATGTTCTACTGAAACACTGGAGCTCTTTTGGACTGTGCTGGTAAAATGATTGCTTTGCCTGTCATCAGCTGGTCTTGAGCTGAGCGGAGGAGAAAGCCCACTGGATTGATTGCTGCTGCTGCTGCTGCTGGTGGTGGTGGCTGGTAACCTGGTGTAGCCCTGTGGGGAAGTTGGGCTGAGGCTGGGGCTGGGTGATGGCTGCCTGAGATCACCACCGCTACCTCCACCCGGCCCCGGGCCCGGCACTGCACCCTTCGATGTGGATGACACGGCGGCGGCTGCTACGCGCTGCGCTCGGGCGAGCTGAGCTTTGGCTTTGATGTAAGCCAGAGTGCGAGCTCCGGTGTGGCCCGGGCTGCTGAGCGGGCCCTGGAGGGGAGTCTTTGGCGAGACTTGGCTTGGTGACAGCGGGACAGGAAGAATTCGTGACACTGGGATCTGAAAAGAGAGAAATGTTTGACAATTTTTGGAGTTCCACTGGGACATTTAACAGGGAATAAAGTTGAGTAAGTTTACGAAACCTTAAAGGAAAACTGCCATAATCCAAACTGCAGTGCTTTGCAAAATTTATTCTTGCACTGTTAAATCGTTCTTTAAGTTACAACTACACAAATGAATGTATTTTATTAGGATTTTATGCAACGAATCACCACAAATTGCAAAGAGGCAATAAAATTATTAAATTCCTCTGTAGCTCAAGTTTATTCAGATTGAAAGGAGACAAATTTTAAAGTCTTTCCATAGATCTCCCACTAAGTTAAGGTCAAGACGTTTTTTTTTTATTCACTTGTGTTTGCGACAATGCTTGGTTTACATTTAGGTTTCTAGTCCGGCAGTAATATGCAGGACTTAAACCCATTCTAAAGTCTGGTAAATTATTTAGTTTTCTAAGGTTATTTGTTCACCGAAATTCTCCAACAAACTTCTGAGATCCTAAAAATGGCAGCTTGAGTCAGACTGAATTAAACACAGATTAACAGGATTGCACAGGATTTTATTTCAGGGTATCGGCACAAAGGAAGATGAATACAAACCTGTTATTCATAACAGATTTTTCTTATTTATAATAATTTTGAGCTACAATGTGTTCATTCATAACATAAAATCCGTGGTTATAACGTGATAAAATGTGAAAAGGTGAGTTTATAGTTACCATACTCTTTAAAGAAGACAAATGAGGAAAACCTTCGTTAAATGGAGAGCGTGCGCATTTCTCACCTTGAGAGGCGGGACCCTCTGACTTGTCGGAGATGGGGTGGCGGGGCTGGATATGGATGACGCAGAGGATACCGACGACACGGAGGAAACGGAAGACAAACGGGTTCTTTTCTCTGGAGTCACCTCCCCCTCCGTCTCGCTGAGCGTTTTCCTCTTGTGGGTGTCCGAGCCGGCGCTGGGCTCCGAGGCGACCTCTTCGTCACCTGCAGCAGGTCTCACCGCGGTCACCAGCTGGTCATCTTTTACATCCGCACTGGGCTTTTGTGGGGGGCTCTTCTTCACGGGCGACTCGGGGAGTTTCTTCTCCTCTTTTTCCTCCTTCTGTTGCTTTTCATGAAGTGTGCTAGTCGGGCTTCGCTCGGCCGGTTTCTCCGATTCCAGTGTTTTCACGGCCGCCATCGTTGGCCCGGTCTGAGCGGCTGCGCTGAGCTTTCGATCCTCCGAGTGCTGCGACCGACGCGTCTTCATGGGCTCCGTGGTGGGGATGGACTCTTTGTGCCGGGGCAGCTCCTTCGGAGGGTCCGGGGATTTCTCCGCTGGTTTCTTGTCTTTTGTGGTGGCATCAGTCTGAACGCAGTCCGTGGCGCTCTTCTTGTCCTCCAGAAGCTGAGCAGCTGGATTTGTTTGGCAAACAGGAGAGCGGCGCCTGACAGGCTCCTTATTCCCATCGGGCTTTATCAGCTCTTTGGACTCCTCGTAGCTGAGGCCTGATCTGTACAAAAGAGGAAAATTGAAAGATGTTTTTACCTCAAATATTAAATCAACTATTTTTGATTGGTGATATCCTTATGAATGTAAAAAAACAAAACAAAAAAAACCTTTTTTGGCACATTCAAGGTTGAGAACATCTGCTTAGGGTTTGACGCTTCGCAGCAATTCTACACTTGGTGTTAGTACTTGGAAACCCACTGAAAAGTTTATTTATTTCACCGACAAAAAGAAAAAAAGTAAAACTCATTAAACTGATCAATTACAGAGTAATTAAGTGCTTATTTCTGTGAAATTGGATGGCTTTTAACTAATAAATACATAAAATTCAGTTTCTCAGAAATGTTTAATGCTACACAAGAAAAGTACTTTCATCACTAACTTTTGCACGCAGGCTTTATTGCATAAAGGTGATAAATGGACTTTCTCACACTGGATTATGAGCAGCTTTTCCCTTCCCCCTCCAGACTCTGACCTTGACTTTTAAATGAAATCCACAACTGATTTTCCTTCGAGGAAAAAAACAAAAAAACTTTGGAGTGCAAAAGCCCAGTTCTTTTCCCATCTAGCCCAGATGTGCATTATCTGGGTTAGATGGGCTATAATTCAGCTTTGCAATCCTCTTGGAGCCGTTACTTGTGCGTCTTTTCCTATTACATTTTATCCTTCCACTCAACTTTTCATGTGTATTGCACTCATAGTGCTTTATTCATCAATCGGAACAGCCAGCTTCTGTAGCGATGACCTTTGTGAAGGGAGTCAATAATTATCCGATGGACATCTGTCAATACAATTGCATTGTATTTTTGGACACGATTTTCTACAAAGCTGAATTTTTTATTTTCATTTATCTTCAACTACTGAGAGGCTACTTTCTTTAAAAGTCATAAACTGGAAACCTTTGCTAACGCTTGTTATAAAGCACAATTAAGGAGCTGGAAAAAGCAAAGTCGTCATCAGCAGCTCATCGGTCTGCACGTGTGAACAGAACAAAGACGTCGTATCGTAATCAGATGTCCCTCTAACATGAGTAATATGATAATAATCAGAATCTGATGACGATAATAACATGATGAGAAAGACACACAACAACTTTGCTAAAAGTCAATGAGGAATCTGAAAGCTTGGCGCAAGATGCCACGCCCCTTTTATCGTCCAGGCAGCATGAAGTGAACATGATCTGTGATTGGCGTTTGCATGACGTGAAAAATAAAGTGATCCACTATGGAGGAGTTTGTGAAAGTATGATCTGAACAGGTTTCTATGATGTTGTTGCATTTAAGTCCTGTGATTAACGCATTTAAGGCAAACTTTTTTGTTTTTTTTAAATGAACATAGGACATTTTAAGGCTTTAAATTTTAGATATATCGATGTAAGACTTTTAAAGGATGTACAGACAGACCAAAAAAAAAAAAAACTATAGAAGAAGAGCATATTTATGCTTCCGTCACCTTAATGTGACAGAAACATAAATAGTTTTTCTCTAAAAAGAACAAGCTGGAAATAGTCAAATTGGTTTTTGTTTATAAGCAGTGTTCTTTTTCAAACAGCTGATGAGCAGTGTGCAGCAAGAATGAAACTGTTGAAAGCCTTGGCATACCTTAATATGGGTATAAGATGCATGTCTACTAGTGAGGTAAGGATAGTCGATTTACAGCATTTTAAACTTGTTTAGAGCTACTGAGGTGTCACTTATACACATGGCATTCATTTGAATAACTTTACTGTAAATCTGGTAGCTTACGTGCAAGTCTGTGCTTTAAGTAGTCCGATATTGGATTAGGATTTAGAATCGGCTCTCACTTTTTCTTAAATGTCTTGAGTCGGTATGGGGGGAAAAATAAGATCAGAATCAACCCACCAATGAAGACATCTTCCAAACAATCAAAATCTCCTTCAGATTTGACAACTGCATGATTATGAACAACTCTGCCTACTTTTCCCCGTAGTAATTTTCGAAGAAAGCCTCCTTCCAGTGCTCGACTTTCTTCTCCTTCTCGATTTCCTGACGCATTCGGACCTGCAGCTCGGGTGTGAATTCCCCTGCGAAAGGAGAAAGTTTTATTTCGATTTAGAAAAGGAGAAACAACACGAGATCGCCTTGGAGATATCTTTTTCTTTTTTTTCTTTGCTTTATACGAGAAATGAATGTCGTTATCAACCGGGAGCCAAGCGACTAACCTTCAGCCAGCCTCTCTTTCCAAGACTGTGCCGCCGATGCAAAGAATTCATTGTTTAAAGCCGAGCTCGTAACCTTCAGAAGGCCGTCCAAGCAAGCCTGAAGAGAAGAGGCACAATGCGATGACTAATCTTTTAATAATCGCTGCACTGGAACGTTGACTGCAGATTCGAGAGTTAGTAAACTACATTCAGAGCTTTGGACAAAGCCTCTGCTTTATGTAACACTGCTGAATCTTTTCATACGAATCAACAAAGACGAACGGATTTGCTGCAATATGACACTTTTGTGCATTAATCGATCTTCAGTGCCACAGAGGTGTAAGAGTCACCTGTCGGTCGACCTCAGGCAGGAGTTTGACCAGCTTCTGCTGGCAGTCGGGAGGCAGGACGGAGAAGGTGTGCTTGTTGATGAGGGCCCTCAGGTTGGTGTTAACCAAAATGGAGTCTGGCGTTTCCACGTCTATTTTACACTTTGTGCGTTTTATTTGCCCTTGGAATAGATGCAAGACAGGAAGAATTTAGCAGAACAGATTTTGATTTAACAATCGACATGCTTGGCGATTTGTTCACTAAAGAATCGTTTGTTTCCTATAAATCAAGTAAGCTTAATTACTTGATTTATAGCGACAAGGCAGTTCAAAGTGCTTTACATCAGAAAAACATCATACAGTCACCAATTATGAAACAAACAATGCACATTACATTTTGTCAAATGTCCTCATCTAGCAAATATATCAAATAAGTTGATCAATGTTCCACTTTTTACTCATGAAGGGAAACTCTAAGCAGGTCGGTTTTTAGCCTTGATATAAGGGAATTCTGATTGATTAAGTCTGAGTTTTTTCACGTAAGTAATCCAAAATAATGAAAAAGGTAAATAAAATAAAAAAATTCTAATTTAAATATTTAAAGTCATGCCATGGCTGGTGCTTTCTGATCTGTAAACTACAAATGTTGCAGACATTAAATGACCATAGACTAATTAGTTTTTGCCATTTTTCTGTTTTTTAGAATATACACATCAATCCTTTATCTTTACACGCTTAACCTTAGTGGGGCTAAGCGTGCTGGTGCCCATCTCCAGCGGGTTTATAGAAAATATCCAACCCAAAAAGTACAATTGGAATAATAATAATAATTAAAAATAAATAAATAAAAAAGTTGCACTTGCAGATTGACCTACCTGCACTGAGACGATCGGACCTCTGAGGAACTTTTCTGGGTACGACAGGGTGGCATAACTCTGTTTGGACAAAAGAAGAAAACCTTTGTGAATTTGAAGAACGGCTAACTGTAAAGCTGCAATCACAAAGTTTCTTATTCTTTACCACGTGAGTTGAGTTTTACGTGAAGAAACGAATCACTTTTTGTGACACATCTACTCTCCTTTTGTATAAAGTGATGTGTTACTCCTCCGTATCAAACGATCACCAGACTCTAGCCTTTTTCCACGAGTAGCAACCCACAGCTAGACCTTTAGTGCTCTAGTTATGGCTAAATTAATCACAAAACATGTTGGACCGCCCTGCTGTCGATGCCATTTTTGAAGCGTTGTTCGTGTTGAGGTGAGTAAATCTTCACTAACGACAAAGCACCCGCATAATATAGTAAGAAATTAACTAATACCATTACCAGGTTACTGATATGACATGTGAATAGCACCTGCATAAATTACGTAGCAGTGGTGGACTTATGAGCAGTATCAAATGTACAGAAATACAAGTTAGATTTTAATCGACTTAATGTCATGCATCTTTAAAAAGTTGTTGCTCTCTAAACTATTGAGCCATTCTGTTCAGACGGGAAAAAAAAGCTGAAAAACTATGAGTCTTTTTTATTTTCATTATGAATAAAATTATGCAGGTGCAAAATGAACCTAAAAAAAGCATCTAAATACGTAGTACTGATATGGATTTGAGCTGCTTGTAGCAGTATAAGCGTTGCAACCTACCAGTCTTTGTCGTAATGTTTTCTGCCATGTCTTTGATGGTCTTTAGTAGCAGCCTGGAACTGGAGATGGCTGGCATACCACCTTGTCTGCGCTGATTTCTCTGCTGTTGCTGCTTCAGCGCCTAGAAAAACAGCAGAAGAAGGAACAAACACCAAACCGTGTCAGACAAAAAAAACAAAGAAGTGTTTTTTTTCTGGCATACATGCAAAACACTATGTGAAGTGGAAACTAAAACTGCATATGATTTTAGGGTAACCCTAAACATCTGGAAATGTGGTGTGGCAGCATTTAGCTGAGGAAATGTTCCTTAAAAAGGGAGAAAGAAACAAGTCAGTCGATAAGATGATGGATGGAGTTAAACACACAGGAGAGTCCTGGAAGAAAACCTGCTAGGGGCGGCAAAAGACTTGAGATTGAGTCGGAGTTTCAATCAGGAAAACAGAGATACAATGAAACGTCTGGAAGACAGCACATCCACATGGCCCAGTCAAAGCCCAGACCTTAATACAGTTGAGAATCAGCGGAAAGATTTTTAGAAATGCTGATGAGAGATGATGGAAAGAAAAACCTGCAGCTGCGACTGAAGGAAGGGGTTTTTCTACAAACCGGTGCCTCGGAAGGCTGATACTCTAAAAGAAAGAAAAAAAAAAAAAAAAAAGAGGTTTAATGTAATGTGACAAAATGTGGAAGAGCTCAAGTGGTATGAAACATTTTCACAAGACCTTGAACCAAACTGAAAGAATCAAGGAGGCACAGTAAAACAAACATGCAGCGTCAAAACTTTATATTTATTCAAATAACACCAGAACGATTCCATAGATATATTAAACCAGGATGCATTTGTGTTTTGTGGAGTAGAGTGGAGGGTCTTTATATCGAACTCTGTAAATAAGAGGGTGTGGCAGGATCTCGTGTTACACTGTTAACTAGCAAAACAGAGATGTAAACACTACTGAGAAACAACCTAACTGCACTGTAAATAAATAGGCCTAAAGAGTAAAAAAAAAAAAAAAAGAAGACAGAAACATACCTGTTTGAGTGCTTTCTTGCTGTGTTTCTGTGAGGGAGAGATGAGTTTACTGGAGGAGACGGGAGGAGATGAACACTGTGGCTGCGGAGACGACGGCTGTGACTGCAGCTTGGAGGGGACTGAAAAATAGAAAAAAAAAAGAAAAAAGAAAACGGTTACAAATCTACGTTTCCTGAGGCGAGCATGCAAACAATCAAGCTGGGCAATTGTTTTGATGAAACTGAAACCAATCTTTCGCACAAAGGAGGGAGGGTTACGGTACCCATCTAAGATATCGCTTCGTGAAAAATGGGCTGAACATCTCGGCAAGAGTTCTATTGAGCTTTGTGTTTTCTCATACGGATCGCTGATCTCCCAGCGTTTGACTTGTAGGCCTCTTTTAGCTCAACAACAAAAAGATAATTTCTCTCACTCTGCTGTAAAGACGCAGCGTCTTTCTATGGCAGCTTCAAACTTATGCGTAATGAGGAAGTGGTCACGCGTCAGGCTGAGAAAATTCAGCTTCCTGCCTCAACAGTCGCTCAAAACGTTCAAGTAGCAGCGAATAAAGAACGTAAATACAACTTAACAAAAGAAAAAAAAAAAAGGAAAAGGAAAAAAGCCTTTTCCAAACTTGCACTGAATCACATAAAAACAGCAATAAAGCAAACACAACCCTTCCCCCCCAACAAGGTAGACTATAGAAAATGGATGTGATTCTACACCTTGCTGGCGAAGGGGGAGCACTAAATGGGCAACGAGAGTCAAAAAAGAAACCGACCTTTCGCCGTCATGTTGGGCGCTCAGGGTGTCCCAGAAATATGCGACAGGTTTAATCTAACTTTCTAGAAGAACCGCTTTCCTTAAGCTTGTATACAGGCAAATGAGCTGGCTTCCTGTGTTTGAGCAACAATGCTTCACAACAGCTGAGAAGAGGCGTTAACGTTCACTTACATAAGAGATCTATGTGCCCAATCAGCTAAAATAAGTAAATAAAGAGCCATGTGACGACCAGGACCAGGATATCGTTTGTCCTCATTCACGCCAATAAAAAGTCACAAAAAAGGAAAAAAAAAAAAAAAAAGCTGTTCTTTTATGAGCAAAGAGTTAAGGTTAAAAGATGAAAGGTGCTCCTTGATGTCGTAAAAATATACTTTTTTTAAATTAAACTTCTAAATTCTGCGCAATTAAAAGAAAACAGACTGCGCCCGTAAACTTCAGATTAAAACTCTCAAACTTTTACGTGAATGTAAGGGACGGTACCTCTTCGCATCCACCGTCCTCTCCTGCCCTCTGGAGGAACGGCGCTGCTGTTCTCCGAGCTTCGGGAGTCCGATAGATTGTCGCTGCTCTCATCAGAGCCCTCCTCCGACAGCTTCTTCACCCCCTCTGAGATGTCCTTCTGAAAAGCAGAGAAGACGAAGAGAAAAACTGAAAACACTTTAAGGGGATTTATGAGTTTAACCCTCCACATAAAGCGCAAAGGATTCAGAATAGCTGGTCATTATTTGATTGCATCTTCAATCTAAAGGTCTTACTTTTTACAGGAGAGATTTTTATGAGTAACATGGCTATGGATTAATATGTGTCAATGGATTAGCTAGCTGATCACACCTGCTCTGATTTTCTTAATTTTGGATGAAACTGATCTTACACATCTGTTGTATTTGGACGGGGGGGGTTTGAAACTCAGGACACTGTCTTGGCGGTTTCAGTTATTTTGCTAGTTTGTCCTCAACTAAAATCAAATTTTGTGATTTTGTAAAAGCAAAACACTGCTGTGTCTTTTTCAAAACTAGCCTGTTGTCTAACCTTGTTGTTAAAATGAAAAAAACAAAAACAAAACGCTAAAAGGAACTGATTTTTAAAGTTTAGTTTAGTTAATTTAATAGTTTGAACAGCAATCCTCTAAACTTTTCATTTGTATTTGAGATCAGCCCCTCATGAGTTTGTTTTCTTACACAGTGGAAATGCCGCCTATTCACGGTTCTGTCTTCACAGATTTTTCTGTGGAACGCAACATCTGTGGAAAACCTACATAATCGTAAATGTATTCATGCAGCATATCCAAGATATTCTAAATGAAACGCAGCTATAAAGGTAAGTGGTTTAGACTGTTTCAGACTCTTATTTTGAAGTAAGAAAATAAGTTACTCTTGAACCGCTCTGTTGTGCTAACAGAGCGGATTGTAGGTCAGGCTGGCGGAGAACACTCTGCTAGAAAACATTAAGAAAAGCTTCAGCCATTTTTCACTAGTGCGACAGGATTTTTGGTACTCAATAGAAACTATGCCAGAGAAGTTGGGAACACTTTGAAAAGTGTGCTGCAACAGCCTAGCCTGTAGCTGCTAGCAGTGTTAAAGTTGGTGTCAACTCAAGTCAAGTTTATTTGTATAACACATCTCAGTAAAAAAAGCAGTTCAAAGTCCTTTACGTCATCAAAACATATTATGAAACTAGCAATAAATGCAAACATCAAACTCTTCAAGAATAATCATCATTAAATATGTTGACCAATGTTCCACTTTTAGCCATGATTTAAAGGAACTCAGTGTTTCGGCTGTTTTTCAGTTTTCTGGAAGTTTGGTCCAGATTTAAGGAGCATAAAATCTGAATGCTGCTCTTCGTGTTCGGTTCTGGTTCTGGCAGAGTAGTGCTCCAGGGCTTCCTATTGGCTCTTCATGTTTATAAAACATTTATTCTATTTGTTCCATTTAAAAATCTTTAAAAAAATATTTTTTTTAAATCCATTTTTAAAAAGTGCTTTCTGTGTTTTCTTGCATTGACTTTCACTACAAACACAATGAAAAATTTGTCTCGTTTATCTACTGTTCATCTTTGACAGTAGATAAACTGTCGCTGCGCCCCGTACAGTTACCAGAGGCCTGAGGTAGCCGTCATGGCGCTGCCTGAGAGCCTCGTCACAAACAACAGTGGTTAGTTTTTCTGTTTTTGTGGCGGTTATTTATGTAGTTCAGACAAAACTATCGTTTGGCATTTATTTCTTCTTCCTGTTGTACGTTCCCTTACTGAAATGTGACCACAACACCGAGGTCTGTACTGAAACAAGACCTATGTGACTCCTTACACCCTCAATAAACACGACACAAAAGCCTGACGACAACCGACAGATGAAAACCGACACAGACTCAGCGACTCTACGACAAAGCATGATGAAGAACTAAACACTTTTTCACGGTTCTGCAAAGTGATTTGTTGTCTAACTGACTGACCTTTAACGTGTAGACTCCCATCCTGCCCGGGACTTTATAGAAGATGCCCTCGTCACCCCGAGAGTTTGTGTGCAGCATGGCGTTCAGGCATGCCAGCGGCGAGGTTCCGCTGACGGATCAGAGAAAACCATGAACTATGATTATTGATTTCCATTCGTCAAGCGGCTATTAATAAAGAAGAAAAAAAAAAAAAAACAATAGAAGAAGGGTAGAGGCTGATCAAACGTCTGAGTGTCGTCATGCATAAGTTTGGATCAGAGTAACATCAGGGTAGGATATCTGCCCTGCGTTTCACATACAGTCAGTAGACTGAATTGACCTGAGCTAAAGTGTAATTGGTAACGTAAGTTACCAATTACACTTTTCTGAAATAGAAAAATATATATTATATATTACATGTAATGTAATTTGAATATAAATTTTTATTAATTGTGTAAGAACTTCAAAGATTTTTTTTTTTTACAACTTCTATGTTAACTTTAACAATAAACGAGTATGTTGAACAGAGTGACAACAAAAAAAAAAAGCGACAAGATTCCCTATCACATTTATTGAAAAAGCAAATAAATAAATAAATTCAAGGCTCACATGAAGCTATATCTATTTCTGTTGCGCAGTTGTGTTATGTATAAACGCAGCGTGTGGGCATAAGGTGTGAGGACTGCAACTATGAGTGAGTTATTTTTGCCACTGAATCTACAACATTGTCATTGTTAATGCATGCAAGATTTAAATATGAACAAAATATGGAAATGCGGTGAGGTTGTTACGGTGGGATGGTGGGTGAGGGAGGCCATTTTTTTCTTGTCTTACCTTCTGGATGAAAAGAGTGACAATGAAACAAAAAGAAATTAAACAGTTATTGATTAAACTAATTGTGAATATGAACAGGAAAAAAAAAACATGAAATAAAGAAATAAGGGAGAGGAACAGGTAGTGTTGCCTTTTACGAGAAAAAAAAACAAAAAACGTTTCCTAAAATGTGGGTTTACCTTATTTCTTTAAGCCTCTCTCTTTGGATCACCTGCAGGATCTCTTTATGGCTCATAGGAGTATTAGGGTACTTCTCCAAAACCTAAAAGGATTTAAAATAAAAATAATCAAAACAAAATAACACGATTAATAAAGAACAGGTTCTTAATCAAGGAAATTACTCCTTGTTTTTATTGGATCAGGGTCAATAATCTTGTGTAAATTTTAAATCAGAGATACGGCGCTGCAACAAAATTTCGCAGAAAGAAATACACGACATATGATAACTTTAATCATATTTATTGCCATAATTCATCATAATATTCAGTCTATTCGATGGGTGACTGTCAAATGCAAGGGAATTTTATGGTACTGCTAAGTCCATCATTATTGACACACTTAATAGATGTAGATTTAGAATAATTTTCAATTAAACAATTAGTTTGTTTTCCAAAGATAATGAAACTATGGTAATGGCTGGGCAAGATGTGAAAGTAGAAATCGGTGAAGACTCAAACTGATACCGAGCTCTTCGAGTAAAAAGGACTCAAACATTTTTCAGTTTCAAGTTCAGAGAGTTTTAACCACAAGCCACTTTTCCACCTCATGCAAACAGATTTTTTTTTTCTTTTAATAGGTTTTAGTTTTCCACTGAATCATTTTCCTCTTCCCTCTCATTTTCATCTTTTACATAACTTCATTACATGTAGATTTGAGAATGGCTGCGGCTCCTCTGGCTCCAGGAAAACTAAGCGTAACTTTGACTTCATGCGCTGATACAGTAAAAGAAAGTTGTGGAGGCCGCAACCATCTGTTGGTCGGTGCAACGGCCGGTTACCATGGAGACTGAACGTGGAAGAGAGCTGAGAATTATATCTAGAGCGCCCCCTGCTGCTCGGTTTTTAAGATGTGGAAAAGGTTCTATTGATTTAGTAACTTTTTAAAGAAAAAAAACAATTTAGCTTCATGGTATATATTTTTTTTGATGCATAATGACATTAAAGTGCTTGTTCTTTGTTATTTTCTCTCACAGTTACTTGTTAAAGGGCTTGAATGAGGTGGCATTTGTTGCATGTTTTCCTGTACGCAAAGCAAAACAAAATTTCAGAGAAGTGAGTTTTGTAGTTGTTTTGTCTCAAAACATGCAGGCCAATATCTATCTACCGTCACTATTCACATTCAGATCTCTTCAACTTTTCCACTGTTTTTTTTTCACAGAACAACCAATAAACTTTAATTCATTTTAGTTTGACTTTATCTAGTAGACAAACAGAAATAAGCAATTTATTCCAAAGTGGAAGAATAGTTGTGCATTCCACAAATCTTGCCGTTGTTGAAATGAAACAATAAAAAATCCCCCACCATGATACATGGCGGCAGCAGCAGCATCACGGTGTGGGAAGCAGAACGGTGATAAATGCAGGCCAATAAACAAAGGAAACATATTGCAGGCCACATAAAATTTGCCTGCAAATTGCATGGAGGTTCACCTCCCACCACAAGGCAACATGCAACAACAACTGAATGGTTTAGATCAAATCAAAAGGTAGAATTCATTTGGGAATTTGTTGCAAAATGTTAACATTGATATTCAGAGACACTCTGCATCCAATCTGTGTTTGACCTGTTCTCTATGAAAGCTTTTAACCACAAGAGCCCAGAGGTAGGGAATAAATACAGAAGCGATTAATTTTTATAATGAGAACCTCTCTATAATTCTCCAAAGAAGGATGGTAGAGACTTGTAGGTACAGCAAAATGTGGTTGTGCATGACAAAACGTCTTAGATTTTTAATTGTAAAAATAAACAAGCTATTGAAAAATCATTAGTCATTTTTCACAAATAACCCTAAAACATAAGACACGCTTGTTCCTGCTACTCGACTAAATGTGAAAAGTGAACTTTAGTTAGGCACTGTATTTATCTCGGTGTGAAGCTGACCTTATTTTGTCATTATTTCTCTGCAACCTTTTACATTCAACAGCTGTGTTGTTCTTGTACTTTTACTCTGCAGCCACTTTACATTTTACGGATGAAAGTTATTAGACACGCACTTTACTTGCTGTCAGTTACCTGTACTTTATAATTAAACTAGTTTATTGAACATGAAGCACATGTCAGTGGACTCCAAATATACATACAACTCGGTAAGATAATATATTTGTGACATTATTTCTAAGAGTTTTCATATTTAAATACTTATTAGCATGCTAAGCTAGTCCAACTAGCTCGAAAGCTAATAACACTCTTTGGCCAAGTTGGCATGCACCAGAATTGCTTTGACATCGATAAAGAAGATATTAAAGTAACAGTACAAAATAATACTTTATTAAAAATGACATCTTGACCTTAGTCTACTTGAAACTACTCAAACTTGTTGACGGAGTTAGCACGACCTAGCCGATGCTAACCTGGCTAACGCACCCTTGACGTGATCACTTTATCCGAACCAGCTCGATAAAGATTTGTCAGTCCCACTGTTAGCATGAAACACGAACTGTGGGTTTAGAGGCATGCTTGGGTGTGCCTAGGTCATGGTAACAAAGCTGCATTTCTCCTCCGAGAAGGCAGACAGCGGGTAAGGTGCCCTGCTTGTGACAGCAGCCGCCTTCGGACCGTCAACAACAGGCCTCGCGCGGTGTGCGCAACATTCGTCTCCACCAGCAGGTCATGAACTCATCAACACAGTTGTACAAGTGGGAGCGTTCAAGGAAAACAACCACAACAAACGGAAGATAAAACACCCAAGAATACCGTTTTAGCGGCTTCCGCCCACGTCCTGCCCTTCTTTTTCTTCTGTCTCTCCCTCATGGTGGATGTCCCGTGGCGGAGTGGAGTTTAAATTGTCCGTTTCAGTTGAAATGTTGCTTTAGTCACCGTGCAAGACCTACTCCATCTGCCATGTTGGACTTACTGTAAAGAGTCACGTGACCGTTGGAAACGTCATCCTTATACTGTATGTGGCTGTCATTCTAAAGCCCTCGAGTTTCCCACGTGTATTTGAAGATACTAGTTAGTGGTGTATTTTCTTTTAAGTAGAAAATGTACAGTCAATAAAACATAGTTGGATAATGAGGTAGGGGTATGAAGGATTTTACAAAGTACAGTAAATAAAATGTGCACCAAGGAACACAACACAACACTGCTTTGTGTGTATTTGGGTTGATGACATCATAAGAGGCATAAGAAGGATCAGGTGGCATTTATAAATAACTATGATGACCCTCTCTTTATAGAATCTGAATATTGGCCTGGTCCTTTTCTTTATGGAAGTCCAGAGGTGTCACAATTTCATAAAAAATAAATCATCAATCATTTATTTCATGATTTGATGACTTCACTTAAATTTGAAATGAATGCATTAATAACTTGTTATTAATGCAGTTTGAATCAGAGAAGAAAGACACACACACACAAAAAAATCTAGCTTGGTGGGTGATAATAATTTACCTAACATTTGTTTGCCAGTTGTCTGGGAGATGCACAGGGCAGAGTGTATTGAGCAAGCCTACAGTATCACCTGTTCAACAGCACACAACACAAGAACAAAACAAGAAAATCTACATCTGATGTTACTGTCGAAGTTCACATGTCATTTATGAAGTCGTCAAGCAAAATCTGATTAAATAAGACTAGGAAATCCTCTAGTTGGTTTGTTTTTAAAAATTGCATCCCATCCCTATTGTATGACCATGTGACTGATGGTTCTTATGGTACATATAACCCTGAGTCCACAGAAGCTGACATATCACCACCTATCAATTTTATTAAAATGTGAATGTCACATAAAAAGCACATACAATAATTGCAGCTTTACTAAATATTTCATGATCGAATTCATTGTATCTTGTAGCCTCACCCAAGAAAAGTGGGGGGTGTGACTCTGGCCTGAACTGGACTTTATGTGAAGGTTCACCAATCAGATCTAATCAATAATATGTATATGTAAATAGAGAAAGACAGAGAATGACAGCATAACTTGAAATTTTCTTGAATTAATTTTAACTTTTAAAAACTTTAATACATTACTTTGAACTCCAAAACCACTTCCATGGCATTTTATGTTGCAAAGTCTTCCTAAAAGCAAATGCAGCTTTCTTAAATAGTGCTCCACCATTTTGCTTCAGCCATACCAAATACAAGCAAAAATTTTGGAACAAAGGACAAGGAGGCAGGTGACCAGATAGGAAAAAAAATAAAACACACAAGTGTGTACTCAGAAAAACGCTGATCAATCTGCTACGTGCTATATGGTGCCAACAAAGTTGTGAGAAGAGGGAAGTATGTTTTTGAGAGAGCAGGTTTTATCTGAATTAAATGAATTGCAAGGAAATCAATAGAAAAACAGACCATGACATGGTAAAAGACACCCTGTGATTTTACAAACTGTCTGGCACTTGCAACTATGATGTGCAATACAGATTTGAATGAAGAATGACAAATTAGGCACTTCGAGACTATTCAGTGTTTAATTTGTTATGTAAGCAAGTCGACTTTTCACAATCATGAAAAAGTAAGGCAGCTAATCAAGACGGCACTGCAAGCTTTCTTCACGTTTTTGGTTCACAATTGCAGTAGCCAAAAACCGCAGCAAAACATCGTTAAGCACACAGGCTACGTTAGGATGTTCTCCCATTCTGTCAGCCTTAATGTGCCTGGCAGAGACATGGCCATCTTTTCTTTTGTCTACAACTGTGTGAGCATACAGACTTTCAATTCTAAGATTTTAATGACCATACATTAAAAAAAAAAGAATCAAAAAGCTTTCTGGCTCTAAAAATTTGGTTAATACAATCTGAGATGAGCGACTCTGTTTAAATATTACTTATTAAACAAATATTAAAACAGAATGCTAAAGCATTAAGTGCATCTTAAAAACATTGCTACAAAGAGTTACCGAAAGGTGCGCAACTTTTTTTTTTCTTCTTCTTCTTTTTGGGAGCATTTAAGGCAAGAATAGATTTTGTTGCAGACGTCTTGTGGGTTGTTCGGATGCAGCTTTGCACACTTGAGATGAGATGTCAACAAGCAAGCCCACATCATCACCCCTCCACCGCCATGCTTAACAGTTACACATCTAAAAGTCATTGTTCCAGATACTACGAGATGTTCAGCTATGTCATTGTGTTTTTGTTTGTTTGTTTTTTGTTTTTTTTGTCAAGAAAACGCTGTTATATCTTTCTTAGATTGACAATAGCAACAATTACTTCTTTAAGATTACAATAAGTACCTTTCCACTTGGTTACCGTGCAAAAACATTCCTAATTGTTTATAAATAATAACGATTAATAGAGGAGATCAGACTTACTGATGACTAGTTATTTAGGTACATTTAATACAAATTTAATGGTTGCACATTAAATCTGTATTATGACATACCTTTACCAAACAAACAATAAAATATTTTGTCTGATCGTACATTTCGTATGATTGCATATTTTTTTCCGATCAAACAATTTTAACATTTTTAAAGTAAAGTAAATCCCAAGTAAAGTTTAATAGAATTTGGATTGCTTTCCTTTTCTATTGATTGTGGTTTGATCCCTGCACAGTTCAGCTGATTCTTCTGAAATCTGACCCTTAGCCGCCTGAACAAGCTAAAATAGGTCTAGGCGACCCCATTCTGCAAGTCAGTATTTTTCGGAGTCATTTTTTGGGAGTAGTTTTCAAATAAGTGGGCTAAAAACATCCCTCTGTCGGGTATAACTTGACAAGTAATCAGTACAAATACATCCTGCAGTACACTGCACCATTTGTACCCAAAAGGCAAAATAAATAAATAAATAAATAAATAAAAAAAATGGCAGAGGGGTGAAAAGACCAGTATTTGATCATTTTCATCTGAGATTACTTAAGCATAAAAGCACTTGCATTTTTATCATGACTGTAAGAGATGCAAAACAAAAATCACTCGGTCAAATAAAAAAATAAAAGCTTAGGTATACCATGCTGAAACTAAGAAATCAGAACACTTTCAATTAAACTATTCTACTTTTAGTTACCTCCGAAACTAAATGATAATGTTTTGTTGTTTTTTTTTTTTTTTTTTAATAAACTCAGCTTCAAAATGAATTAATACACATGGATCCTCCTTAACTTCCATCTCTAACCGGGCACATAAAGAACTAAGGCCAGCAGACAGAATGTAACAGAAAATCAGGGGCTTGTTTGGGCTGGTCCTCCCAAAGAAAGAAAGGCAGCAGAGGATGGTCTTTGACTCGGAGAGGGAGAGCAGCTCTGAGGTTCTGATGTCAGAATAGTGGAGGATGAGGATGATGTGACAGATGCAGCTTGTGGTGCCTGATACCTGCAGACCATAGAAGACAAAACTATCTGTAACTGCAAAAAAACACCACAATAATGCGATACTTATAGGATTTGTGAGTTACGCTGACATGCACAGGACCTAGAAATCGTGACTCATTCTAAGCAACTTAACTGTAATACTCCCATGGCTAGCACCAGCACCATGTGTTAATACTGTGTTTTTGTTTACATGGTTTAAAGGAACCATGTTGTAAAATTACAAAGTAAACAGTTCAGGTGTGCCATGCATTACTGTTTCTAAAAAGGCGTGCAAAGTATTTTAAATTAAATGTTCCTCTGTTTTCTGTCGTTCACTTACCAGGACTGCGACTTCCTGACCCTTGAAGACGACGCGCCTCTTGCACGCACATTTAGCGACAGATCCGGCAGCAGCCTGGGGGTGAAGGCTCTCTCCAGGCATTCGCCGTTTAGGTTCAAGGTGAACATGGTTGGTGGGGACATGTCTAACTCCAGCAGCATTACGTTTTCTGCCTGTAAGAACAGACGACACTGCTTATAGTGCAGTTATGACTGACTGTTTCCGATAACATCAGGAAACAGGCGCGAAGGATCGCTGCTGAATCGATTATTGTTTAACGAAAGTCAAGCGTGCAGAGTTGAGAGCACTGCACATACATGTGAGGAGACCGAATTATTTAAAGCGATTTGCGTCCGAAAATATTAATTTTCCTTTAACTTTTTTCAGAATTTGTTACTTTTTTTTTTTTTTTTTTTACAGTTTTTCTTTGAAAATAGCTCAAGATGAATCAGCCTGGATGGACGGATGGAGAGCCTGCGAATGTCACAGATCCCGAATAGGATTCAGGCTTGGACTTTGACAAGACACATCAAAACCAACATTTCATTGTTGGTTTTGATGTGTCAGGGTTGACCATACAACCCTGACCCTGGTTGTATGGTCAGGGTTGTTTTCCTGTAGAAAATTTTCTGCAGTCTTACAATTTTTCTTCCAATATTACTCATATTTACGTCCATCGATTTTTTTTTTAATTAATTCTGAACAGTCTCCTTCTCCCTGTGGAAGAAAAGCATCCCCACAGCATGATGCTAGCACCACCGTGTTTCTACAGTGTGGATGGTGAGATTCTTATTTCGATTAAAATACGCAGAGGTGGCCTCCGTTCAGGATTTAGATGTCTTCTGAAAGCAGTTGGTTGCACTGGTTTTTGTTTAGCTTAGCGGTATGATAACAAAGGGTGCTCAATACAAATGCATCCCACACTTTTCAGATTTTTACATACTTTAAAGCCGTTTATATAATAACAATATTTTTGCAATGCAATGTACAGCATCTGTATTAAAGCAAAATCAAAATCTGCTGTGCCAGTGCACCAGTTATTTTCAAGATAAATATGAAAAAAAAAAAACAGTTCAATGTTGTGTATAGATTGTTGAGACCTTCATATTTCACAAACAAGGCTGTTCTGAACATGGTATAGCAATAGAGTAAGATCATTCTAGAGCTCCTTGTCTGCCATCTGGGCTTGTGGTGTAAATATCTGAGCACTGACCTGGTATCTAAACGGGGTCCCAGTAGCGGTGGCAACAGCCATCTGTGCATATTGGCTGATTGGCCTCTTGTATCCCACAGCAGAAAGAGGCCGTCTCTTGACCTGAGTGGGTGTACTGGGAGAACACATCAGAGAGGGTGGGGTTAGATTCAGATACAGAACCTCTGGAAACAAACAAAAATGATCTGGTGTTGTAATGGCACACTGATCCTGAAGAACACTTTTGGAGTTTCGACTGACATCTTGTGACATTGGAGATACTTTCAATTTTTTCATTGCCAGGAGAGGTACAAGCCCACGAGGCTCGGAACTCAACGAGCGGTTCTAAGGAGCGTGACTTTTGTCACGCTCGGTAAAAGATTTATACACCCTGCATGACTCTGTAGTTTCAGTAGATTCAGTAGTATGTGATGAGATTGATGCGCAATTGATTTACTGACCTTTCTGAAGGAATAACTGGTTGTAGCCACCACTGATCTTCCTCGCTGTCAAACTGCAGCCTGTTCATGATCTTGTTCTTTTCCTCAGGGGGAATGAAATTCTCAATCAGAAGATATCTGCAAAATATAAAATAAATGTCCATCCAAACTGACAAAACTTGTGCAAACATAATAAAACAAACAAACAATATGGCAAAAAATGATCTAAACATTAATATTAAAAATTTAGTACCAGTATTTATAATGTATTACAATAATCAAGGCTTGGGTTGCAGACCTTAAAATGAATACAGAGGAGAAGTACGGCCATGTTAAATGCTGTTAGATAATTATTATTTTACCTGCAGTAGGAAACTATTAAGGTGTCTTCATTTAGTATAAAGCCTAGTATCGAAGGAAGCTAAATACAATTCCCAGGGGATAAAACTAAAAGGGTCGTTTAAGGGTCTTTCATTGTTTTAAAAGACCAACTGAAAAGATTCAATCGATCAAATAATGTATTGATTTTTACACTGCCACTTGCCAGCTACAAGTTTTCCGCTCCATGCCCATGGGGACCGACTGGGCCTTTGTAACACACTGATATGCACTGATCTAAATCTTTGCCGTTGTAAGTCGGTCTGGATTTTCACCATCATTGTCCTGCTGGGAAGTGAGCCTCCATCCCAGTCTCAAGTGTCTCTATTTTGCCTTTTTTTTTCTCTCAGGACTGCCCCGTACTTCGCTCCGTCCACCTTCACTTCATCAACTCTGATCAGCTTCCTGTCCCTGACGAACAAAAAGCTTTCCAAAACACGATGCTTCACCGTTGGGATGGTCCACTGCACACATGCAGGCCAAAGACTTGTAGAGTGCAAAAGCATCAAAAGTTATCATGTCTTACTTGTACTTGAGTTCTCTGGTTAGTTCTTCCTGAGTCTCTTCCAGTTCTTGTCGGGTTGTGACGTGCTCGTCAAAGATGTCCTTCATCTCTCCCCTCAGCAGCTGGAGTTTAGCATACAGCTGCAGAAAGTGGATAGAAAAATTGCTACTAGTTATCATCAAGCAAAACAAACTTGATTTGAACTGATTCAGTTCGGTTGCCCATTATCTGACTTGAACTATTCAGATAATGGGCAACTTCTTTAGAGATTGTGCCATTGTGCATATGAGCGAGAGAGTCACCCCACCCTCTTCAACTTCTTTGTCTTATGTTCCACCTCCTGCTGCAGGGAGGAGAACGTCTCTCTGATTTCCACGGTCTCTTCATCTTGCAACATCATCTGCTGCTGGATCTCTCGCTCTCTCCGTATCTGCGATCCGAGCAATTAAGGTCAAATGCAAACGTTCAGTCGAAACAAAAGTTGTGCGACATGAAAGGATGCAACGAGGGGTGTGTTTTTATTTGAGCAATGTTTACCTGTTCTGCTATTTCTTGTCTTTTCTGCTCCAGTATTTTCTGCTGCTCATTGGTGTGATCAATGATGGTCTTTCCACCGACCAACAGCTTGCTCTCCATGGCCTGCGAACAAAAACACAGTGAATTATTCATGCTCATTCCTTTTGTTTAACCCGTGTCTCATTTATCGGCTTAATCAAAGACCTTGTATTTCTCGATGATTTTCTCCACCGCGTCTTGATCCCACTGCACGTCCCCCAGACTTCTTCTGTTCAGATTTAGGTTCCTCAGTTTCTCACTGCTACCCTGGCAGGTCAGAATCTTGGCACTGTCAGCCCCCTCAATCAGGCAGAGCCTCCCGTCTTCTTCTGCCTCCTCGGCCGCCTTCCACACGTCTCCATCCTTCTCGCAAGGGATATCCTCCTCCATACCTGCCAGGCTTTTGCTCAGTCTCTTGCTGTCTCTCCTCCTCCGGCGTCTCTCCTTTGCCAGCATCCCCCGCTCCTCCAGCTGAGCCTTCAGGCGTGCGATCTCCTCCTGGAACTCCCTCAGCAGGGCATCTTTGGGGTCCTCATTAATCCGAGGCTTGTTCTTTATCCTCTTGGCTCTGCTGGCGTACCTCAGGGTCGCCAGGGTTTCGTCGAAGCTCTTGTGAGCGGGCCCCACTGTAGCGATCATGACCGTCTTTGCGTTGCCACCCAGAGAGTCTTGAAGCAGGCGGGTCAGCTTGGAGTCTCTGTATGGGACGTGGGTGCTCTTCCCGTCCACCAGGGCTGAGATGACGTTCCCCAGTGCGGAGAGGGACAGGTTGATCTTGGCCGCCTCCTTCAGACGCTTCCCCTTGGCGCCTGTCTTGCTCTGGCGCTCGCTTCCAGCCAAGTCGACCATGTTCAGCTTTCCAACGCGGATGTGGTCCTCGCCGTCGGGGCCTCTTTCGCTGCATTCTACAGTCACGAGGAAAATGGCATGGGACCTGGAGCTGCGCTCGTTCATGTTGGTGAAGCCCACCGACCTGGACTGGTTTCCGATGTTCATGACGTGCTCGATCTCGGTGGCATTCTTCGTCACCACTGAAGACAAGTCCTTCACGTAAACCCCACAGTCCGGATTCTCTTTGAGCTCCAGCTTCTTGTTGTTGTCCTTGCACAGGAGATCCCTGATCTCCTCCTGGTAGATCTCAAGATAGGACGACCTCACCAGATACTTCTGGTTCTGGCTTCTGGATATCTGGGTGAAGATGTGCTCGAACGAACTGGGGATGACGCCCCTCTTCTCCGGGTCCTTCGACACCCCCTGCATGGTGTGGGTTTTGCCAGTCCCGGTTTGCCCATAAGCGAAGATGGTGCCGTTGAAGCCGTGGAGCACAGACTCCACCAGAGGTCTCACGGCGTCGTCATAGATGTCCCTTTGCTTCGAGTTCCAGCCGTACACCGAGTCGAACGTGAAGACTTTCATCGGCTCATCAGGTGGCGCCTTCGGGTTTCTGATGGTGATCTGTCCCAGTCTGTCATCCACCTCCAGGATGTTCTCACACCCCGCTGTCTCCTCTCTCCTGCTGAGCGGCCGGCAGCGGACCACCACCCTGACCGCCTCGCAGTGTTTGCTCGCAGACATTTTCTCTCTCTCTCTCGATCATTTAGTGTTTACGCCGCTGGTGTCCCTCACCGAGTTACACAGCCATTCTCCGGAGCTGAGTCAGTCGTTCCTCTCCTCCACGCAGGTGGAGCGGCGATGACAGCAGCAAAAACAACCGACAGACACGCCCCGTCTAAGTCAGCCCGGGCCGCTTCTCATCACCCCCGCGCTGCATCTCTTCCGACCCGGGCATCTTCCCAGGAAACAAGCGGTGGAAGGAGATACGAAATAAGGATGCTGCTGAAGGAAAAACACCCACTCATCCAGGCAGCCAGCCAGCCAGTCAACCAGCTAACCCCCCCCTCCGGCCACGCAGCATCCCCGCTGTACACACCCTGCTCTGCGGACAATGGAGACCAGACATGTGACCTGGCGCGACGAATTGGATTTGAGCTGGATTTTCTCATGATCACATTGTGGAAATTATTGATTTGTAAAGACACCTTTCGAAAAAAAAAAAAAAAAAAAAGGTGTCTTGCAGGTTTCTCCTGTTTTGACGCATTTAAGTAAATGCGTCAAATCAAACAAATCAACTAAAGAATTGCACTGATCAACTAAATAATTTTATTAAGGAACTGAAAATAAGCTTTTTGAATCAAGCTTTTTACTCTTAACTGTTGACAGTAAATATTTTAAATATAGAAAAGCCTTGTTATGTTAAGCCGCAGCAGGTCATTGCTAGCTGGTCGGTCATACAGCTGTTTCCAAAGAATATTAATGGAAAATTAAGTGGAATGAAAAAAGGTTGATGTAAGGAAGGCACACAAACAGTAGGAGTAACTATAAAATCTATGGAAATGTGAGGCAAAAACCATTTAACAGTTTCTTAAAATATATTTGTATAATAAACCTACGCAAATACATTTTGAACTGAATTACTAGAATATTTGTACTAATTTTAAATGTACCTGAAGGACACCAATTCAAAGCCCTTTGCATAATAATTATTGACCGTTTTGAAGTGTGTAGCTGATTTATAAAGTAAATCCAGTTTTATATTCTACTTGGAAAAAAAGACCAACGCTCAAAAGGGCTTGCAAAGTTCAGGTTATGAAATGTAATAATCGTATTTCAAAACTGGCATTTGTTCCATATGCAGCTAGCTTTAAATGAGTCTGTTGAGGGTAAGAAGCACTGAAGGAAACCATCTTTAGGTTTGTTTACATCTGTTAGTGAGCAATTCTACCTTAACCCCGAGAAACTTCTGTACAAAAAAAAAAATAAATAAACTTCATATGCAAAACCAAAGGCTAATCAATAACATTTTTATTGTAGCTTCACATTTACATATTTCTCCATACCAAGCAAGGAAACTTTTAATGTACAAAGAAAACAGGACACTTGCTGAATCATTATGTACCTTAACATTCATGGATATTAAAGTCATTTGGCAGCAGGAAACGCTTCTTCTTCGCAAATGTCTTTACAGATGCAATGTGTAAATAACTGATGTCCATATGCCCCTTAATCTATACATCAAATGAACATTCATGTAAAAAAATTAAAACAGCCTTCCACCGTTGCCATCATTATGCACACTCTTGCCAGTTCATTAGGCACACCAAGCTAAAATATGTGCAATCTGTGGGACTTCACTTCTGTCAACACAAAAGTGAAAAATCAGAACTGTCATGAAGGTTAGGAATTATTGCATCAGACAGCATCACTTTAGGTTAGCTGCACCTAATGACCGGTCAAAGTGTACCGTCGGCATGTTTACCCTCCCCACTAATCGATGTTAGGCACATTGTAAGTGACAAACTGGAGTTTTTTTTTTTTTTTAGGAGCTACTGGCAAGTCGGTCACTTGTGAAATTTCCTGCTGGAATCCTTCGCGTGATCCAGTAGGAGTTGGCATGGAGTGAACTGATTCCCGTATACTTCTTCAAATTTCCTCATCTTGTCCACCAGCTTGTCGGCACCGAACGTGTCTACGAAGCGGAAAGGTCCTGGAAGCGTCGGATAGAGGATATTTTTCAAAACACGTAAACATGACAAAGGATGTACGTGCGTGTATGTTTCACCGGGGATAGGTTGACTGACCGCCGAGACAGGGGGGGAATCCCAGTCCAAATACGGCGCCGATGTCTCCCTCCAACGGGCTGTTCAAGATGCCCTCTTGCAGACACAGCACCGCCTCGTTGACGAATCGAGAAACGAGCCTGTACTGCACATCGGAGTCTGACGAACTGCAAAATATTCACAAGCAAAACGACTTTTATCAGCAAGACGCTAAACAATAACCCACAGACAATCTCACAGCATCAATATTAGATAATATCAGACCTCTAACTAGCAAGAGGATAATAGTTGATTTGGTTTGTAAAAGGATGCAGGTTAAATAGTAAAGCTACGTGGAACTTAGCAAAGCCAAGTCCCACGTAGCTTATAAGTTTGGATTTACTGTGGATTTTCTCTAATCTGAAAACGTCACACAGAAGAAGTTTAAATATAAACATACATTCCTAAAATACCCCAAAGCAAGTTGCTAATTTGTGTGGCCTTGAAAAATATTTCAAATTAATTCTGACTGAATGTTTATTTTCGCTTTTATTGGCAGAATGGGTAATTAGTTTAAAATAGCTGGCTTGCTGGCACAGATCTCGCTGTCAAACATGCAACAGCAATTTTCAGTCAGACTTTAGTTGGGGGTTTATAAGAGGCTTAATGTCAGTCTGCTTTATCCATTTGAAAGCAAAATTGAATGCGTGTTGTAACCATAACCATAACAATCAGAAAGAATTTAGGAACTAACAATATGTAAGCATATCTAACTGGAAGACGATGAAACAACAGTTTAACTGACAAGCAAATAAAATAGTACAAATACTTAATTAAAAACCAACAATAAAAATAACAGGTGACTATGTAAACAAGGTGAGTATCTAAAATTTTCACAAGCGCCACATGTTTATTTTGTGAAAGACTAAAGAGGTTATTTTCCACTTGTTGCATGTACAATAGTTTCATTATGACTTACACGGCTGGGTTCGGGGTGATTTTGAATTTCTCCAGAATGTCTCCAACCTCTGGGTTGACATCTTTGCCTTTGCGGCCTGGCTGGTAGATGTAGCAGCCTTTTCCTGATTTCCGTCCTTCAGAGTTAACAACATTTATTTAAAAAGTGAGCAAAAAGGAGCAGAGGGTCCATTTATAAATCAAAACTGAAACAATTAAAAAAAAAAAAACAACCCGTACCTTTAAATCCCTGCTCCACCATGGTTTTTAAAACCTCCACATTTCCGCCACCAAAGCGGGAGCCAAACGCTTTGCCGAGATCCTCGGCCACGTGAGCCGCGACATCGATGCCGACCTCATCGGCCAGCGTGGCAGCACCCACGGGGAACCCGAAGCTTGTTGTGAGTCCATCCAGCTTCTTGGGGTCAACGCCTTCCTGCGTGTGAACAAAGGTTAAAAAGCACGCAAAACAGCTATGCAGAAGCAATAAGTTTGCACTCGGATTCTGCGGTATCTAGGAAGACAAACGTTACAGCTGGATTTTGCACCAACAACCTACCTGAAGTACTCTCACTGCTTCAGCCAGCATAGGAGCCAGACACCTGGTTGTGTAGAATCCAGGTCCGTCCTGAGGAGAAATTAGTCATAGTTCTTGTGAATATAAACAAACCAGATTTTTTTTTTTATTATCAGATTTCCTTTTTCCTCCCCTCCCCCCCAATTCATTTTCAAGTTAAGTTTTCAAACTTTTCCAGGACCACCAATGCAAATAATCTAAAGGGGATAGTTTCAATTCAGTGTTACATGACATCATTTATTACTATGATTAATAATGGCTTAATGAGAATATTCTACAAACGTAAAGCTAAAATGTGACATTTTATGTTTTAAAAATTCTGTCACAATATTATCTGGTATGTGAACTGAACACAAATTTAACAAAAAAAGATAAAGTCCCACAATTTTAATAACTAATGTATAATCGCCAATACACAGATCAATAACTCAACTGAGCCATTAGCAACAATAAATGCTCTTTACATTGAACAAATCGGTTTGTGTTATGGTAAATGACCTTCCTGATCAAATCAAATATTTAAACGCAACATAACTGATCACTTGACTTTCGGTAAGGAGTCCTTTCTCCCAAAACTTTACTACAACTTCATTACCAAACTGTGCAGTTTGAATTTCAAGCACTGTCCAAACCTTGAAAACGCCTAACTGAATTTAGAGGATTTCGAGCAGAGCCCTAAAACTCACGCCAACGACTATGATGACTTTGCCCTGCTTCAGTCCGACCGCCACGGCGGACGCCGTCGTGTCCTTTGAGGTCTTATCAGTGGTTATAATCTCCAGGAGCTGCATCTTGTCCACCGGAGAGAAGTAGTGCATTCCAACCACCTGAGGGTGGAGAGAGTTACTCAGCTTTTCTTCTTGCAAACAGAATGTTTTTTTTTTTCCCCCCCAGTTTGTATTTATAAAAATGTCCAAGATCCAACCTTGTCTGGTCTCTTGCTGGCAGCAGCAATTTCCTTGATGGGGAGAGCGGAGGTGTTGCTTGCGAATATACAGTGAGGGGGGATGACCTGCCGGCAGATGTGGAGAGGATTAGTTGAACTGTTGCTGGATTCTTACCAGGAAGTGCTTAAAAAAGAAAAAGGTAGAGGCGCAGCGAGTAACGTGACACTTACGGCTTCAACCTCCTTCAGGACGACATGCTTGATGTTAATGTCCTCAAACACGGCTTCAATGACCATGTCGGCATTTTCAAAGCCCTTGTAATCCAGCTGACCAGTCAGGTTGGACAGTATGGAGTCCCTCTCAAAGGATGTGATGCTCTTCTTCTTGGTCTTGTCATTGAGCCTGGTTTAAATACATACATATAAATAAATCTTAATAGCATTTAATAACATTCAAGATCGTTGCAAAGTTGCAGAAGTCAGATGAGCTTTTGAGCCTCCCGACATGACATTTGCACCGACCCTTTGAAAACCTGCTGCTCTCCTCTGGCCAGTCCTTCCACAGTGGTGTCCTTGAGGATTGTGTGGACACCTTTATCCACGGTCACCTGGGCGACGCCTGCTCCCATCAGACCTGCTCCCAAAATGGCAAGAGTTCTGGGAATAAACAGAAAACAGGTCACCTTTTGCTACAAATAGTTTTGTCATCACCAGCAACTGTCCCAAAATCAAAAACACGCACTTCACCGGTCTCGCCGGGGTTCCGAAGCGATTCTTCTTGCACGCTACTTGACCGTGGTACAGGCCGATCAGCGCGGCTGATTCTGGGGTTCGTGCCAACTGACCAAAGTTCTGGGGCAAATGAAGAGATACGATGCTCAGCAAAACAAAACAAATGTAAGAACTGAATGTGCAAATGACGCAAGAAAACAACAATTTACCAGAGACTCTGCCAAGTATCCAGCAATGGGGCCCTCCTCCACTCCAGTCTTCACACACTGAAAAGATAAGAGAAAAAAAAAAGATAAAGATGCCAATTTTTCTTCTTTTCTTTTAAAGTCTGCTTACTGTAAAGAAAACTGTTTTTGATGACAATTGGGCAAACTGCAAACAAAATATTATTTTTAAATGTCAAACACAGTAGTAATTGTCTTTATCCCGAAATATCACCAAGATTGTATTTAAAGGTGCAGTAACATTTAGAAGAACATTTAAAACAGTCACTATTTTTTTGACAGCATAGTACAAGACAGAAAAAAATACAAATAAATAAAATCAAGCTCCTCTGCATTCTCCCTATGAACCTGCTGCCACCTGCAGAAATACACAGTGAACTCAAACATTTCACAGATTACCTGCCTCATATTAGTGACAGCTTTAATAAATATTTTAAAAACATATTTTTGTAAAAGCTCCATACTGCAGCTTTAACTGCGGAGCTGGATAACGAGTTCCCTCAGTCTGTCTTTCTGAATTTGGAAGAAAAAAAAAAAAGAAAAATCTACATCTCCTGCGGTCCCTCTTTTTGAGAATGTATGTAATGAAGGTTTTCTCCACTAGCGCCAAGTTAGCTATTGGCTAAAATCTGCCTCTGAACTTGAAAGTGAACCCAGGACTGCTCTCCAATCATGGCAAATTAATACACACATTTAAAGCACTAAGGCAGTGATGCTTGACAACATTCAAAACGGACGGATCCATTTGTATATGTAGAAGGAGGCATAAATGAGCATTTAATGAGGAAATGAAACATGCTATGCTGCATGTCATTTTAGTTGTGCTCGGTGTGTAAAAGTCTTCATCTCATGACTTGAAGGATTTTACTGCAGTGGTGGAGAGACGAGCAGCGCTGCCCTTTTCATTTGATCTTACAAGACATGTACAGTGCTGTTCGGTTACATTTTCAGTCTATGCAGGAAGTAAAGACATTTTGAATTATGATAATTACAGCTCTTTAAAAACAAATCAAAAAACAACCAGAATCAATAGAAATATGTATCGGGTTGTCAGAATTTTAGATTCAGAGTAAAAAAAAAAAACAACAACAACAACAAAAAAAACTGGTCAAATGATTGATGCCTTTGTCATTAAATTCTAACTTTTACCATTTATCAAAATCCACACTAATTTAAAGATATTTATGTGGATTCAAAGACGAAGCAGACTGTTGGGACTAAACTGGGTTTTACTTACTTCAATGATCTTCAGCGGTGCCGGATAAAGTCCCTTGCTCTGCTTCATGACTTTATCGTGGACAGTCTTATAAATTTTATTCCGTACAAACTCAAAGCTCATCACGTAGTCTTGAATTCCTTTGGAGGGAGATTAATAATTCTGTTTGTAATTACAGAAAACATCAGATTTAAACACCAAATGAAGGGAAAAGAACTTACTCTGCATCATGTTTTTCTTTTGCTGAATAGAGATACTCTTGTTGGCAATCCCTCTGGCATATTCGACAGCAATTTCCTCCAAGTACTCCATTGTTCTCTCCTCTGGACTTTTCAGCCCAGGCCCTGGAGCATGAGCAAAAAAGTAAATCATCTCTCCAACTCAGGGATGGAAAGGAAAAGGCAAAGTCTTACAAAACCTCAAGTGAGTAAAGCTTTCAAAACTTTAGAGAATTAAAACAAAAAACAGACGTTTACCTAGTGGGTCAACAAGCTGGTGGACAAGCCCCATCTTCTTGGCTTTATCTGGTCTGATGTTTCTTCCTGTTAGCATCATGTCAAAGGCACTTGGAAGACCAAGCTACAGGTCACAACAACAGCAGACCTTTACTAAATGGTTAACCAATTTTTTTTTTATTATTATTTTTATTTAAACACTTCTAAATAACTAGAGAAAAATAATCACACTTAGAACATTTCTGGGTCCTTTTTTGTTTTGTTTTGTTGGATACAAACATTTGTCTTGTTGCATTTAAAGAGTAATAATTAGGAATGTCAATGCCAAGGCGTTTTTAAAATGATTATGTCTGCTGAACCTCCAGCAAGAGGTGAGGCAGCCGAACTGGATTTTCAGACACGGTTTAGACGTTTTTCACCCTTAATGCCATCATTCTTAGTGAAAAAGAGATTACTCGCTCTTTCAGCTTCCCCAAAGAGTGTCTGAAGGAGCAATATATGAGGTTTTTTTGACCATCAGAAAAAATGGATACTATAATACTAGTTTTTTTTATCAAGTTTTGGACTGTGACTCATAGCTCATGCCTACTCCTAGATATATGAATATGTATCTGGAACACAAAAAAATCCTGGCTGGGAAGTTCCCAGCAATATCTAAATCTCGAATAAGCATGTATTCCATTTTTTTTTTCATTGTAATTATCATTTTTATCCAGTATTAAAAAAAAACTTCAAAGAAAAATTTAAAAAATAAAAATAAAAATTATTTATATGACAGGAAATGATGTTGTGAAAAACAAAGTGGCATTTCTGGACTCCGTTTAACTGTGGAGCTCATCTTCCAGCTTAAAACATTCAATATTTCACTGAAAATGAAAAGCACCGAATTCTGTAAACTTACAGTCAATGGTTGTGGAAAATGAATGTGTTTATGAGGTGATGAGAAGCCTAAGAAATCAATATTTTGATGCAAACCAGACTTTGGAAAATCTTTCCAACACAAACCATTTTTGGGAGCCTCTGTGTGCCACCAGCTCCAGGCAGAAGGCCCAGCATAACTTCAGGAGTACCAAGAACCGTCTTCTTGCTCTTTGTTGCAATTCGGTACTGACAGGCAATGGCAAACTAAAGTAGAGAAGGTGACAGTATCACAATCCATTCTCCAAACGAATATCTTTAAGGTTTAAAAGTTACGTTTCCTACCTCCAGGCCTCCTCCTAAACAAGAACCATTGATGGCAGCAACAATGGGTTTAGGAGATCTTTCAATCCGTTCAAACATCTGCTGTCCTGACTGAGAGAGTTTAGTGACCTCCTCTGCAGTGCTGCAGGCCTGGATCATACTAAAAAAGAAGACAGAGTTGTTTTTTTCAAAGCAATATATTCAAAGAGCATATTGCTTAAGACTCAATTTGATATTTTATTTATCAAGAACTGATCACAAAGCATTGTGGGAGGAGTTTTCTGTTCAAAAGGACAAGTTCAGAGACAATCTTTCATAAGGGTTAAATTTAAGAACATTATTAACCGCTGGAAACTTACTTAATATCAGCTCCTGCAATGAAGGATCCTGGCTTCGAGGAGATGAGAACAGCACTTTTCACAGCCTCGTTGGCCCACACTTCATTCATGACCTCCGTCATCTCATTTTGCATCTGAACTGACAGAGTGTTAACCTAGAAGTCGAGATGGAAACCGACAAAAGTCACATTTCTCCTGCATAATTCAGAGACGTGCAGTTCTTAAATTTAAACTCGAACGAGTTCACACCTTGGAGTTCGGGTCGTTGATCCGAATGACGGCGACGTCATCCTTGACTTCGTAGTTGACATGTGTTCGGGCTGAAATCAGACAAGCAGGAGCACATGTGTTTCAATGTAGTCGAGGGGGAAATTATTCACATATTCTGTGTATAAAGAAAATAAATTACCAAGCATGGCAGGAGCTACCGAGAAGGTGCGGAAAGTACTGCCTGAGAAGGGAAACAGTGGAACTGGAACATTATTACAATTGCATAAAAAAAAACAATTATTCAAGAGGAATTCCTATCTTGTCTCACGCCACAAAATTCTCAGCTTATGTTTTTAAATTATGGGAACATATAGCTTCTCCATACTACAGAGACAATACATGAATAAATGATTTTAACAGTTTAATGTTGTGGTCAATATTTCATCCAATTACTAATAAGATAAAACATTTATCCAATAAAATTTGCAGAAAGTTTTCTAGCAATCATTTACAAAATTGTAGAAATAATGCAATTTTTCCAAATGAAAAGTTGATTCCAGGTCAAAGTCGTTGACGTTTTATTGTAAACCGAACGGAACAGATTGACCCAGAATGTCACGCGTTAAAATGCTGCAATTTTCTTAGTTTTGCACTTAAACGCAACATATATATCAAATGAGATGTCTTTTAAAGCTCTTTCAATCAAACTTGCTTTGAAAACTCTATGAACTTGCCTACAGTTTCACGTTTTATATCTGAATCTATTCTTGTCCCTGTGCTATTTTTACCACATATTCAAACATTATCTAGATTTGTATTTAATAACTTTAAATAAATGTATATGAGACGTTTATGCGTGACTGCCTTGACCTCAGATGGTCGGAGCCGTGCTATGTGAGAATGACCCTTCACCTAGATTCTCCGCCTACCAGACTCAGTGACAGTGGCCATCACAATGGCGAATGAATGGCACAGCGCTTGAAATCCAGCTTCTAACTATCCAAACTTAATTGCCAACGGCATTGAGTTACAGCTTTAAACTAAGTGATCTAATTCAACTATTCTTTTCGAAAACGGATGCCATCGCACCATTGATTCCTTAGCACTGAGCTAGTTAGCATTGCTAGTTCAGTCAAAATTCTGCAACCTCAAACAATAATTTTATTTTTTTAAAAATCATATCTGCAAGAAATGTCTGTATAGATTCTCATAAAGACGTGCGTTGGACTATCAAAACGATCGTGTTGGTACATGCAGCTCCACATATTTGATGGGAGCTAGCTAGCAGCTAGTCAAACAGGCTAATTACTCGACAGGGACACCCTAGCAGAGCCCGGTATTTCCAATATAACTCTTCGCACAGATTTTGTTTCCGTTAGAGTTCAGCACTAAAAAAGATGTACTCCACCTGAGAGAAGAGCATATCGTCTGGCTGACAATCTTGAGAGAACACCAAGAGCTCGAACACCAGCCATGTTGGGAGCGGAGGTCAGTCTGAGGAGCTACCAAGTGCTACTAACAGGACTCGCTCACTGTCAAATTACCATTACTCTACTTCCGGAGACGGAGCCATCGGACAAGAAGCTGATTGGCTGTTGTTGAAATCCCGCATCTCGTTGGTGTAGTTTATAACCTCGTAGTTTATTGGACGATGTTCAGCTTCACTTTTTACCATGGGATTTTTTTTTAATTCCCAGTTTAACTACATCTTAAATTAATTAGAGCTGTCGTTTTACTGCTCTTGACATTGTGTTGTTTTGAAAACCTGCATTTACTTTATCTAACTATTTTTCATGTTTGTAGTTATTTCAAGTTTGCAATTGTCTTATGAAAAGCCCAAATCAATTATTTACAACATAAATGAATAATATATAAATATATACTTATATATATATTTTTTTTCTGAAACACAAGAAAATACCTTTTTATAGAAATGATATGCAAATATCAAAGTTAAAAAATGCCACCCAAATAATTGTATTTTCAGCATTCTGCCACATGATGGAGGCAGAATCCAGATTGGGTTCTCTTTCAAACATTATTTTATCCCAATGTAAAGCTTGAAATATCAGTAAGTTTTAGGTTTATAAAAAAATGCTGTATTTTTGTTATCACTGTTTTTTATTTTATTTATTAGATTAATAAAACATTATTTATTTGGCTACAGAGTTGCAATTCATCAGTAGTTTGCAGGAATTTGTAGATTTTAGAAACAGATTCAGCTCTACATCAAGCTACATCAGCATATTTGCTAAATATTAATGTTTGGATTTGCCATTGTTAGATGCATTTAATGTGCTTGTTAATCAATGAACACAACTGTCTAATTTCACAACTATTCTTTTTTTTACCTTTCTGAACGTGATAAGTTGCTTTTGACTGAGTTTGATTTCATGGTCTGATTATTTGGAGGTTCAGAGGAACTACTTCTATATCAACAGGAACTGATCCATTTCATGATATGCTGCCTTTATTGCTCAATATTCACTGAGTCCGGTGTGATGAAACATTTTAGAGGTCTTTAGGTCAATATATAAACACCATGTGGAGCTACATATAATTTCTGACTTGCATTTTCACCTTTTTTTCTTTTTCAAAAAGGCAAGACCCCAATTGCTCAAATTCTAAAGCCTACCATGCAACACTGTTTTTGCAGTTTAGCAGTATCTTGCGTCAAACAATATTTTACAGATTTACAGACTGCAGAAAACTGTGAAAACTAACATTTATTTTTCAAACGTTTGTTCTGTTATTATTAACCTCGCTTAACTAATTTTAAAGAATAAATTTAACTCTAGCTGGAGTTCTGACCTTTCACATTAGAGTGTACGGAGGTATTTGAATGCAGCATCTGTCATTTGAGGAAGGCGGGACGTCACAACTAGATGGCCATCCAATCCGAGGCTAAGTCTTTCCATAGCAACTCCAATCAGCGAAGAGGGACTGTCTGGTTGCGAAGGTAGTGGTCGTGGTTATTTGCTGCTAGAAGACGCAAGTGCTTCCTCCAGAGCTTCCCCGCGGCTAGGCTTAGTGACAATTTGTTTTGCTTATTTATCAGTCAAGCTCAACGTGGGTGACCCATTTCTGTTTTTGCATGATAATACCGCAAACTAGTTTGAAAGCTGAGCGTAATCTGCTCTGAACACAATAGGGACACGAAATTACAATGCCATCCCCAATGGAGGGATCTTCCAGAGAAGGTGACCTGTTTACTGTGAAACATGAGCTGAAAAATGGTAAGTAAGCTTGTCAGCCTTCTGTAACTTCACGCAGTGCGTTTTAATGTGCATAGATACACATATATTTTACGTACACGGACGCTAAAGGAGAAATGTTTCCAGGTTAGCCTGGAGGAGTCAACTGTCACTGTCAGTTGGGCGTTTGAAGTAAGCGCTAACATGAACGTCGACGTTGCTCAGGGATAGCAGGAGACTAACGATGTCAGGCTGCTGTTTTAACTAATACCACTACTCAGACCCCTGCACACTACGATCATCTATGCGTATTAGGAACTGCAGCTAACTGCTAGCGTAACTTCCCCGTTCTCGACCACGGTAATAACATTAGCTTAAACTGCTTGGTAATTGACAGCGTGTTGTAAGGTTAAATCAGAGCATCCGCCAAGATTATGCTAAGTTTATCGCCTCAAATAATGACGCCTTCTTGTTAAATTCATGTCTCATTTTAGAAAACGCAACTGCAATGCGAATGATCTGCAATGTTCTATAACTCTTATAACTGCAACCATAAGCTGTTGTAACTAATGTTATTAACAATAAAGGAACAATGAACGCATTTTCCTTCAGGTTAAATTTCCTAAGATACATTTTACCACTAGTTTTTTGTTTTAGTAACTTTGCACATAACTACAGCTGTTGGTTCTATAAAGGTCAATAAATAAACATAACTACTGCTACTATTATAATTATTGACTCAAACACACTGTCATCTTGAGTCTAAATGATGTTAGATTCACTTCACTTTTCATTTGATGTATTGCTTTTTTTTTTTAAACATGTTTTTTAAGGTGTGTATTAAATTCACTGTAAGATGATGACACAGTTTCACGATAACCCAACTAGTATAAAAAAAAATAACTAAATGCATACTAGGAAATTTTATTCCAGACTAGAAAAAGCAACATTGGTACAGTGGCAAAAATAATCTAATATACTGGCATAATAATATTGTGTATGACATTTATTGGTTACTTGTGTTTAGTGGGATGAAGACTGTTTCCATAAAGCCAGCTGACTGGACACCAGACATGATGTTTGTAGTTTTAATGCAGCGTTACATAGACAGCATCCCTGTCTATGTTTTATGGCACCAGAAAATATTTTAAACACCTAAATTCGTCTTTTAAAAAAAAAAAAAGTAGAAGCCTTCTTTCAGTCTGTCGACTGGCAGCGAGCAGCAACAAGTGCGGCTGAGTGGTTATGCTGATTTTGATGCATAGACATTTGAAAGGACCTAAAAACATGGGGAAATGTAGAAAACTGTTGCAGTTTTGAAAGTGACTGTTTTGTTTCAACCTTGATATAGCCCGATAGATACAAGGAGCCAGCCTACCGCCAAGAAAAATAACGCGATCACAAGAAAGTCAGTGTGAGACGGGAGCTATAATAGTCCACAGTGTTTGCAGCATAAAGTTCCTTCCTCCTACAATAATAGTAGTCACAGATGAATTACGTTTAGTGTTGACATGTATCAGTAATGGGTGTGTAGAGCTCTGCCATTTAGTGCAGAAGGCTGCTGCCTGAAGTTTCACACTTGATTTGCAGCTGTTTTCTAATGACAGTGTTTCTGTTCAAGCCGCGACATGACTGTGCTTTCTCTCCGGTTTACTACCCTGCCTCGAGTATTCAGCGTATCTAGCTGTCCTGTTTCTCTTTTCTTTTTTTAATGTGTGTGTCATTTGATTGTACATCTACTCTACTATGAGAACAAATTAAAATTTAAATGTGTTTTTGGCGAGTGTTTACACAGTTGGTAGACGGAATATCTTATTTCTTATGAGGAGAAAAAAAAAAGTAAACTTGTCAGATAACCAGTGGGAAAAAAACCCCCATATTCAGATATGTATTTTTTAATCTCTGTGAGAACCTTCCCTCCCAGTAATTTGATGACATTCCCCTTGACGCGCAGCAAGGCATCGTCTGCTTGGACGTTTCTGTCTATTAATAACCACTAAAATCAAACTTGGCCTTGGCAGGGTGTGCTCGACAAGGAGGTTATGCAACCAGGATCCCTGACCTCCAATCGGAAGGACAGTGTTGTTGTTTTCAAATGAGTTATAGCGCATTTGATTTGCATTTTATTCCTGCGTTGAAAAAAGAAAGGAGAAAAGTCGGCGTAAAAAAAGATGAAATCAGCCGTATCAATGGCTATTTTCAGGCCGGGAGACAGAAGGAATGCGTTCACTACAATGGACATGCGTATCTAAAAGTGTGCCATGCTCAGTCAGCTGTGCTGGGTGACAGTGACTGAGGAAGATGTGTGGCTTCGCTGAATGCACTGAAGCTCTTTGATGGGAGTTAATGACCTTTTGCTGGCTAATCCAGCTTGTTTGCCTGCATTTGCATGTAGGAATGTCCTTTCCTCTAGGATATTTGGTGCAGAGTTTCAGAACCACTCGAATCAAGACGTTTTGTTCTGTTTTCTTTAATTATTTTAATGTGGAGTCATCTTTGCTTCCACTGAAATGGTTTCATGTCTTCAGTTTTAAAGCACTGCTTTCTCGTCTCCAACGAGACGAGAAAGGGAACTGGCTTTGCTTTTTCAGTGACGTCAAAGAATTGCAAAACCATTCATAACGTTCAACATTTTTGTCATTTTGTCATGTTGTAACCACAGGCTTCAGCATATTTTATCTGGAAATTATCCTTCCTTCCTTCCTTCCTTCCTTCCTTTCTTCCTTCCTTCCTTCCTTCCTTCCTTCCTTCCTTCCTTCCTTCCTTCCTTCCTTCCTTCCTTCCTTCCTTCCTTCCTT